>PVLA01012562.1:0-43427 GCA_004027455.1 Hydrochoerus hydrochaeris | reverse complement strand
ACTTGATTCATTGGAAATGTAAAACAATTGCTTTGGAGATAAAATTTGAGGAAACAGTTGATATCCTCAGATCATCCTACCTATGATAATAAGATATATTTTTTCTTCAGAAAATACTCTACATTTTAGAGTATTTAAATATTTTCATCTGATAGATATTGCATGCTTTTTGCTGTTTACTAAATATTTTCTTACAGTGTTTTGTGTAGACTAGGCTGTGCATTTCTTTTACACTACTTTTTAGGGTATTTAAATATTTTCATCTGATTAATAATGCATGCTTTTTTCTGTTCACTAATTTTTTTTTTGGTACCAGGGATCGAAGCCACAACCTCATGCTTGCCAGGCAGGCACTTATGCCACTGAGCTAAATCCTCAGCCCCCTAAATATTTTCTTACAGAGGTTTTTGTGTAAACAAAGCTGTGTGTTTCTTGAACCTTGTGTGTGGGGCTCTTAGATACTTTAGTTTTGAGTTCTATTTAAAATTTCTTTATATCATAGGCTTCATCTAAACTTACTGACAATGAATGCAGCAGCAGTCCATGTCATGAAATTCCACTGGTCATCCATGCCAGTAATTACATGATTCAGTGAGGGAAGGAAAATGGGTAAACACCTATATGTCAATATGTGCATCATTATTCTTAACTCATGTTTATGACATTTAATGTTTACAATCATTGATGTTAGGTTAATTCCTAAGTATGTAATTTTCTTTTTTTTGGTATTTAATTTTCTTGATGCTATTGTGAATGGTATTGTTTTTCTAATTTCTTTCTCAGTGAATTAATTATTAGTGTATAAAAATGGTATTTGGTTTTATGTCTTGATTTTGATCCTTCTACATTGCTGAATTTGGTTATTAATTATAGGAGTTATTAATTCTTGTTGGAATTTTGTCAGCCTTGTAGGTATAGGGTCATTCTCGCCTGCAAATAATGATACTTTTACTTCATCCTTTCCTATATTTATATCTTTTACTTCTTTCTCTTGGCTGGATGCTCTGGCTAATGTTTTGAGGACTATTTTAAACAGGCATAGTGACAGTTCATACCCTGTTCCTAATTTTAGAGGAAACAGTTTTTCACATTTAATATGATGCTGGCAACAAGTTGGTCATAAACAATTTTTAGCAGTTAAGATAAGATCCTTGTATATCCACTTTCTTCTGTCATGAATGAATGAATGTTGGATTTTGTTAAAGGCTTTTTCTGCAGCTATTGATATAACCATGTGATTTTTGTTCTTGCATTTATTTGGGTGACATTACTTTTATTGATTTCTATGTGATGAGCCATTTGTGAAACTCTGGGATGAAGTATACTTAGTCATGGGTATAATCTTTTGGATGATATTTTGCATTCTGTTGCCATTATCTTCTTGAGAATTTTTGTATCTATGCTCATTAGAGAATTAATCTGTAATTCTCCTTTTTTCATTGGATACTTGTTTGGTTGGGGATCAGGATAAGTCACTCTCTTTCAATCTCATTAAAGAGTTTGAGGACTATTGGTATTTGATCTTCCCTGAAATTTTTGTAGAATTCAACTGTGAATCATGTCATGTTTTCTAATTGGTAGTTTTTTATTACTGCTTCAATTTCATGCCTGTTATGGACTATTTATTAATTTAAAGTCTTAGTTTAGTTTTAATAATTCACAATTATCTAAAAATCTGTCCACTTCTTTTGAGTTTTCCAATTTTGTGGCATATAGATTTGTGAAGTACATGCTAATAATTTTCTAAATTTTGATGGCATTCCTTGTGATTTCACCTTTTTCATTTCTAATTGCATTGATTTGTGTCTTTCCTTTTTTGGTAAGTTTTTTTTTTTGGTTCATCTAGCTTGTTTGTTTTTTCAAAGACCAGCTCTTTGATTCACTGATCATTTGTTTGGTTTTTCAGTCTCCATTTCACGAACAGAATGTTTGTGGATCCTTTGAACATGGAAAATGTGAGGCTAGAACTTTCTATTTTGATCTTTGGAGGATTGTTTCCCAAATTCTATGGAAACCATGGGCCCATTCAGACCATTTATCAAACACCTATCATTGAATTCTTTAACGCAACTAATTTGCATCCTCCCAGATGCAGTTAATCCCAATAACTTATTGACTCAGGCTTGGAATTTACTAAGAGGAGGTAGCTCATGGGACTTCACTATCAATAAACTTGAATAAGCTGATGGTGCCTGGAGGTGGAGGTGATTATCTTCAAATTTATTTTCTAACTTGTATTTTTCACCTGGAACCAGACAGCATGTGCAGATCCCAATGGACACAAATGGTGACAAATGCCTTCAGGTGCATGGAAGAAGCTTAACTGAAAGAAGCTGGGGACCATGGCGGGTCAACCTGACTCCATAACAATAATACACACACACACACACACGCACACACACACACACACACACACACAGAGAGGGAGAGCATATATATATATATATATATATATATATATATATATATATGATGGACACTCTGATGGACATTCTAAATTCCACCTTCACTCAGACATTGACTTCACAGACATTTCTGAAATGTTCTTGTTGGTGGTCCTCTTCCTCCTCCTACATCATCCCCTCTTACTGTGTAACTTGGCTGATGAAGACTGCCTTCTCAGAATGAGCAGCATTGTGCAAAAGGAAGGGGATGTGGTGATTGCAGGGTTTTTCTCACTGTTAACTTATTTATATCTCACTGATACCATTGACATAAGGCCTAGCAAGGAATCCATTTTCTTACAGTAAGTGCTCTATTTAAAATTTATTCTTCTGCTTGATTAACAGGATGGATAATGCCTTGAGAGTCTTTGGAGGGATAAATCAGTGTTCTCAAGTAACTATTGTACATTTTCCACTCACATATTCACAAAACTTTTTCTAATACATTTTATCTCTTCCCATTGTTTTTCACCTTTTGAAAATGGGAAGATATTAGTATTTTATGAAAGCATCTTTCAGCTTCTGCTTTTCAGGGTTGGAAGCTCAGGCAGAACCACTCTCTACCTCATTCCTCTCTCTTAGCTGTCACTGCATGATATTATGTGGTGTCCATTAGAATTACAAGTCAAGTTGTTGACTGGAGTTCAGTGCTGTTGTAAAGTATCTCTTTCACAAAGTTCAGGGCTTGCTGATGTTTCTATTTTGTATTTAAAGTTCTTAACATCTCCATAGATGGATCATTCTTACTTATATCTCACCTGCTTGAGCACACTTCTGATAGTAGATATTCAGTTATATTTTGAAGTAATCTATAAATCTGGTTTTATTCCAAGGGTGCTCAGGCATGGAGATGTAATTCAGACCAGAAACAATTGATCTGTAGTGTCTGAAAGTTTTACTATGCATTTTGGTTGTTTTTTATTCAGACATATGCATAGGCTGACTCAGTTATTGTAACATGTTTTGTAGGTGAAAGTGTAGTTAGCAACACTCAAAGAATTCATACAAATGACTTGCACTTCTATGAGAAAATGGACTGTAAACTTAATGTTTGCTTATGACTTTTATTAAATCATGAAAGTGGTATCTGGTACTAATTGGGAGTGAGATTAACATAGTTAGGACCTGGAGTAGAAATCTGTACCGATCTCATGTTCCTTATCAGATCTAGATATTTGCTTATATTATTAATATTATATACATTTCTTGTGTTTCTATAAGTTTTTAGAAAATTTTTGGATTCACCATTATCCTCCTTTAGCTTCCTCTATAACTAGGAATACAGACACGATCTACCATATATAACATGTTTCTTTTTTTCATAGTTTTCTAAATTGTTAGCAAGTCATTGTTGATGAGTTTGATATAAAATGTTTATTTTATGGCTGCAGGGTTAGGGAAATGGTGTGCTGCAGAAATTTTTGGTCATTAAATCAAGTAAGTCTGGTCTTTGTCTTCTGAAACTGGTTAAAGAAACAAAAATATTCGCGGCACTTTTTCAATAGGATATGTTATTTATTTAATAAGGTTATAACTTTTCTTATAGGGCAGGAGATTGGAGTGGACTTTCAGTGCTACATAGGCTCATGGAACTGATACTCAGGGAACAGGATGGAGGGCACTGAATGGTACTGTAGCACCACTAGACAGGGTCCTAGGCCCCAGAAAGAGAAAATGGGGATCTCAAAACAACCTATGCAGATTCTTTAATAATTGTCACAGATCAGGGAGATTTAGAGGTGGATGTATTAGGCAGAATGAAGTAAATACACACTCAAAAGAAGCTAGTTCTGTGCTGAGAGTGTAAGAAGCCTGTCTTCTGGGTTTTGGGGTGTTTGTGTGATCTTGAAGGATCCTCTGGAGGTATCCTCTGGGACCTTACTATCAGTGGATTGGATGAAATCACAGGGGCTAGATGTCCACAACATGATCTTCAAACTACTTTGCAAATGGGTGTTTTATACCTAGTCATCAGAACTTAGAGGCAAAGCTCCAAAAGTAATGGCTGCTAATTCCTCCAGAAGCAGAAAGGATTCTTGTTTGAGAGGAGTCAGAAGCACTAGAATGTCACCTGAGTCCTAAACAAAAATGTACACATACATAAACTCCATATGTACATATTCACTCAGCTGACACTTTCCTTTTCATCTCCCTCCTTCACTCCTAGTGAAGACCTTAAAATCACTTCTAAGAGGTTTCCCCAAGGAAGTGGCTCTGTGGCTCACTCAGGCATACTCAGAAGTGTTCACTGATTCTTAGGCTGTTGCCAAAGTGAATCAAGATGGCAATGAACTACGACAGTCAGCCCAAGTGTAATTTACTGGACACATGTAAATAGTTAAAGCCTACAATTGAATACACATTTTGGGTTGGGGATATAGCTCTTTTGTACATCATTTAGCAGGAAGGCTCTGAATTGAATCTATAGCAATTCAGTGGAAAAGACAATGGTAAAGGTGCATATTCTTCATGCTAATGCAAGGTGCATTAACAAAAAGTGAACAGGAACTGGGCTGTTAACTAAGTCTGAACACAGAGCTGAAAGAAAAATGATACAAGGAGATTCTCTGTGGTATTTTGATAAATCAAATGCCAAGGAAAAGAAATGAAAGAATTGTCATTAATTGCTGAACTGTTTGTGTGCTAGGAAAAGTGTAAAATAGCAGTTCCAGTAGCAATAACTGCTTTATCAGAAGACTACAGTTTCAAAGATTGAAGCAGGATGGTTTCTGGATGATTAAGTGTATGATATTTTTATGTGCTTTATTTTTATTATGATAATATTTTGCACTTCATTTCTTTTAGTATTGCATTAGATCTCACAACAAGTGTACAGCTTAGATCATTTGCATGTAGTAAATCAAATACTGTTGCTGGCCTGACATGATGTAGAGCTCAGGAGGAAACATGTGCTGTGGGGAGCAGCTGAAAATGCAGAGGAATCTTTGCTTGTTTTCCCAGCACTCACCTCCTGCTGTGCAGAGAAGTGCCTTAGGGATACAAAAAATGAGCGGGCTTCCTAGTGTGGAGATCAGGGGCTGTTTGAAATAATAAGCACTGCTGCAGATGTTAATTTGTACTAACATTTTAGTATTTTTATTGTAAGAATTTATGATGCAAATAAATTTACAATGTCATATCTCTTAAATTCCTAAGAACCTTTAGTCCTTTCAGTGCTTCAACATCTCCAAAACATCCTTGCCTTTTTGCAATCCCTCTTCCACACAGACTCTGAATTGTTCTGGGTTTCCTGGTTTTCAATGATGGTAGATGAATAAATTTGATGGGACAGAGGCAGTAGTAACTTAAATATTATCCTGTGCTGCACTGTAGCTATCCCACAGATGTCATGCTTTTCTTTTTCTGCTACCCTTCATAAGAATTAGTACTCCTCCTTGTTGGTACCTTCAACTTTATCTGACTATTGTTGATATAATATGAAGCATTTAACAATGTGTTAGTATGTACAGTTCTCTTATCGACAAAAATAACCATTTACAAAAGCCACCTGAATCTAATCTTCATCTCCATTGTTCATAATTTTCTTTATAAATAAAAATATTTTTCCCTGTTTGAGGAGATTGATAAAGGACTTTAAGAGCTTATGTGATATTATTTGCAAGAAATATTAATTTTATGTCTAAGACCCAGCATTTCCAAAAGCAACTTAAATTTATCACCTATTTGTCCATAGGGTATTATCCTAACTTGGTTTTCTGTATATCAATTGTGTGTGGTATACAAATGTACCATACATAGGGTGCTGTATAAGTTTAGTATATATTTTTTTAGCAGTTGTAGGTGCTACAAAGATTACTAGTATATATGCTTACCAGTTTATGAGCACAGGCTTGTCAATGAATCTTTTATTGGCAGAAGGATGAAGCAGTCTCTTTCCAGTCACTCATAAGGATACTGTTATCATTCATAAGAAATCTCACATTATTACAGCCAAAAATCAAGCATTTAATGCAATCACATTCAGATGTGGAATTTGGCATACAAATTTGGGGAAATGATGAAAGCATTTAGTTCATACAAGGTATTATACTGGATGTGAAGACAATCATGGTTTGTGTTTTATCACCTCTATGCTTTGTATGCAGGCTTGTGCCCAACAACTACCAGAATGTTCTAGCCTTTATTTATGCCATTGAAGAGATCAATAGAAATCCTCATCTTTTACCCAACTTATCTCTGGGATATGAATTCCACAATTTCATGCACAGTCATTGGAGGGTGTTGGAGAGCTCCCTCATTTTGCTCACAGGACAGGATGAAATCCCTAATTACACCTGTATGAGAGAAAGCAAGTCCATAGCTGTACTAACAGGAACGTCATGGGCAACAGCTGCTCAAATTGGGACCCTGCTGGAGCTCTACAAATTTCCACAGGTGAGGGTGGGTAGGATGGGAAGAGAAACTGCTTCTTCTTTGGTGGCATTTTCAGGTGCCCGAAGGGGTAAAAAATGAGTCGGGGTTCATGCACTTCTGAAAGTGTATATTACCATGGAAAAATACCAAGACTTAGTGAGTGACCCACACTGTATTTAGGTACAGCAGAAACTAAGAAGAAAGCAGAGCAGAAAAAAGTTTCAGGAAGTCTGAATCTGGTCAGTTATTTTCTAAAACACTTAATGAGGAGGATTATTAGAAAGGTTGCATCAATGATGATCCGCCAATAATTGTAGCTCTTGCTTAATATCCTTTGAGTCTAAAACTGTACTTTTTTTTTCCAAATCTCTTTTTTACACTGCCTCAAAATTTTTTTCTCCCAGCTTACATCTGGCTGTTTTGACCCTATGCTGAGTGAAAATGCGCAGTTTTCCTATCTCTATCAGACAGCCCCAAAAGACACATCTCTGGCTCTTGGCATGGTCTCCTTAATGCTTTATTTTGGCTGGACCTGGGTGGGGCTGGTCATTACAGAAGGTCAGAAAGGTCATCAGTTTCTATCAGATGTGAAAACTGAGATGAACAGAAACAAAGTCTGTGTGGCGTTTGTGAAAATGATCTCGAATGCTGCTATGTCAGTTCTCTCTCATGCACAGCAACATGATTTCCTGACCAGGGAGACATCACCAGTAAACGTGGGTATCATTTACTATGACACCGAGAGCTTGAATGATGTGAACTATAATATTGGGCAATATCTAATGACATGGACTGTCTGGATCACAAACTCACAGTGGCATGCTGACATGGCTGGGAGAAACTTTATACTTGAATCGTTCCATGGGACTCTCATTTTTGCAAAGCATCACGAGGAGATTTGTGGTTTCCAGAAGTTTATTCAGGCTGTGAACCCTTCCATGTATCCAGAAGACAATTTCCTCACTCTGTTTTGGCATGAGCATTTTCATTGCTCAGTGGCTGATTCTGACTGTACGTTGGAGAATTGTACACCTAACGCCTCTCTGGCATGGTTGCCTGGGAATCGTTTTGACATGACCGTGAGGGATGATAGTTATAATATATACAATGCTGTGTATGCCGTGGCTCACGCCCTCCATGAGATGCTTCTTCAGCAAGTACAAATGCAACCAATGAGACATGGGGAAGGAGTACAGATTCCCCCCTGGCAGGTAATGTTTCATTCTATTGCTTGCTATGTAGCATGTCTTAAGAGGTTCCATAGGTGCTCAAAGTAAATAATTAAGATATTATCTCTAAAAAAATCAAGAAATTATGTATGAATTTCATTGTCAAGGAGGTCAGTCTAACCTGGGTAAAACTCAGGACCCACTGGTAATTAGTTCTCATTCAAGATCAATGCTTTCTTTTCCAAAGGGTCTTAAATCCTGCTCACCTAATATTTTCATAAGAAAATCTGAAGTTTCAGTTACTGAAGAGTAGGAAAAGATGTAGTTCTTTCAGTACTTCAATGTTGCTAAACACTACAGCAGACAGATACATTAAATGAATTTTCTCACTGAGTGCTGCAAACCCTTTTGGTACTCCTCTGGGAACAATCAGGAAAAAAAATAGGTGTGGGGAACTTTGACTCCACAGTTGAATTTTACTTAATGTTCACATAAAACTTGTATTTAAATGAGCTTGTTTTGAGTAGTTTCTCTGAACTGACACTGTATTTTAGTCACAGATAGGTGTTCATTTGTTCTATTGTATTCATTGGGTAGTGTTCTTAAATTTGCATCATGAAACATGGATTAAAAGTATGTATTAGTTTTATGTATTAATACAGTGGCCTACTTTATTATGATACAGTTTATCTGGTTTAGCTTCACCTCTATTTGAAGAACATTCAATTTAAAAATCCTGCTGGAGATCAAGTGAATTTACATGACAAAAGGAAATTGGATGCAGAGTATGACATTCTCAACTTTTGGAATTTTCCAGAAGGCCTTAGACTTAAGGTCAAAGTAGGATCATTTTCCTCACATGTTCCACATGATCAACAATTGTCTTTGTCTGAGGACAGGATAGAGTGGGCCACAGGAATTACAGAGGTATGTTAGACCTAGTCATAATGTACCTTGTCAACTGCAAACACAGGACAGTATTGTAGGGTCTGTGCCCTCAGCTTCACTCAGAAAATGGTGCAATTTCACAACACTCTTTCAAATTAAAGAGTTTTTATTGAGTTACTTTCAGCTGAATGGAAAGTCACATTTATTTAAATGTTCATATATTTTATCACTCACTAAACATAAATTTTTATATAACTGGTTGTACGCATGTAGAGAAATTAATTTCTATCACTGTAATTATGAAAGATTATGTGAAAGTCTGAGAAGATACCAAATTACATCTGCTTCTCCTCAGACACCCCGCTCTGTGTGCAGTGAGAGTTGCAATCCAGGATTCCGAAAGTCCTCTCAGGAGGGCAAGGTGGCCTGTTGTTTTGATTGCACCCCTTGCCCAGAAAATGAGATCGCCAATGACACAGGTGAGTGAATGCCTTAAGGACAAATTTTCTCTTTTATGTTCCACCATTTATCTAAGAGATGGGTATCTTGAAGAAAGGAACAACAATAAAATACTTTCTGCTTTCAATTGACAATTTTGCTTTTGTATGCAACACTTTAATTTCTTTCATTTTGGGGGTGAGGTATCAGGAATCAAATTCAGGACCTCACATTTGCCAGGCAGGTTCTGTCCCACTGCACTATTATCCCTGCCCCTATATTCAACACTTAATGGCCTTTGAGAACTCACTCTCTGTCCTTGCAACTGCACTCTTAAGTTTTCTCTCTCTCTCTCTCTCTCTCATTTCTCCCTCTCTCTGTCTCTGTCGCTGTCTCTGTCTCTCTCTCCACCCTCATTACTATGGATTAAATCCAGGGACATGACCACTGACTACTCTATCCCATTTTGAGACAGGTTCTCACTAAATTGCCTGGAACTTGAAATCATCCTACCTCAGTGCCTCGACCAACTGGGATTACAGGCATGTGTGTCTACACCTGGCTTCATCAATTCATTTTTCTAATGTTTTGAAAGTATTATTTTCTTTAAAAATCCTCCTTTCTCTACCTTCTGATTTCTATGTTCTGCCTCTAGCATGAAGTTTAATGCACAACAGTATTAAGTACAATGTCTTTATCTTTGCAGCCACATTTAGATCACATTGAGGACAAGGATTTGGCATGTCCTTATTTTCTAAGTGCCAGGCACAAAGCAGGTTTTGTCATATGCATATTTTTGGGTATAACATGCTTAAGGTACAGCATGCATTCAGTTACTCAAATTTTATCCCTGCTGTCATGGAATCAATAGGTGAGTAAGGCAGACAATTAATATTATAAATGATAGTTCATGCCACATTAGTGAATTAATGATATGCACATGCTCTATGGAACTTAATAATGGATAGCATATATTTTTGGGAGGGTATTGTAGATTTCTTCACAGAGGTAGTAGCATTATATTATACTCCAAAGATGAGTGGTGAAATGAATTCTTTTTAGTGTTAGCAGAAGTGACCAAAATGGCACATTATCCTTTGTGTAATATTTAAAGGACCCAAAATGTGGTTCACTGCCATTGAAACATAGAAACATAAAGATGAGCTGTGACATTGTATAAAATTGGTGCAGAAAGTCAATATAGAAGACTCATGTCAACTATAATTACCACTTTGGAAACACTTGAATGTTTAATAAATAAATATTGATCATGAATCACCTCTGCATTAAACATTGTCTAATTTTTTTGGCTGATAAATGTTTTAGTTTTAAAGCATACTTAGTATAATTTCAAATGTGTTTAGAAATTTATTGAGATTGCACTTTGTACCATGTAGATACTTTAGGTAAGCACACTGTAATGGATTAAAAATATGGTGTTTCCATGAACATGTTCTATGTGCATATAGAGAATACAATGCATCCAGCAACTTCAATTACTATATGTTTATGGTTTTAAAAATATAACCTGTAATTTATAGCAGAAATTAAAA
Source organism: Hydrochoerus hydrochaeris (assembly GCA_004027455.1). Classification (NCBI taxonomy): domain Eukaryota; kingdom Metazoa; phylum Chordata; class Mammalia; order Rodentia; family Hydrochaeridae; genus Hydrochoerus; species Hydrochoerus hydrochaeris. The sequence goes on along the minus strand of PVLA01012562.1, from coordinate 32,561 downwards.
CAGAAGTTATAAGTTATAATTAAAATAATTATAAAACTATTTTGTTGAACTTAAAACTATACAAAAGTGAATCTGACATGTACTTACATGTTATGTGTATTTAAATAATGTTATGGCATTCAATGTACTTTTCACCAACTAGAAAAAATGAGAAACAAATTGAACATAAAATGGAAAAATAAAAAAATAGTATGTAGAAAATCTTAAGAAGCAAGTAAAATAAAGAAATGTGGACTTTAAGAGGAAAAGCAATTGGTAATCATTAGTATGTCTAATCAAGTAGAAAGTGAATAATTGAACATCTTTTTAAATACAATAGTTTTATATTGTCCCACAACTTTTATTTTGAGTCACACTATGCCATCTGTATACATTGAATAGCATAGTAGATTGATGTTCTCAAGATCTTTGAGAGGAAAGGAAAAATGGGGGAAACTCTACTCATAGTTTGAGAAGAGGTAAGTTTTTACCTATAAACTACTATGGCATTATGGGAAACAAACCATAGCTGCCACTTTTTGTCTTGAACTAAATTTTCATATATTACAAATTGAGCTACAGATTTTAGGGGATGTGTATCATGACCAAATTTGCTTTCCAAAGCATAACTCAGTGTACTAGTTTTTTGAAAAATTAAAACCATATATTAGTTCAATAGCTGCTTTAGAAATAAAACAAAACAAAAACAATTTATACTAAATGTGAAATAAAAGGAAACTACATTAATACAAAAAATAGTGATTTTATGATTCCTAAAATAAATATTGTATTTTGTTACTCAATGTTGAAAGTAAGAATGAAAAAAGAATGTTCCATGTGATGCCTTCTACCAGACATTATGCTTGAGATCCTGGCCGTTGCAATATTATCAGAAAAAGGAATGAAAGCAAAAATATATTGGTAAGGGGGAGAAATAGAACTGATATTATTTTGTAATAATACCAGTGTATAAGTATAAAATTCAGGTAAATTGTTGATGTATTGATTGAATTAAGTGGTCACTGAATACAAAATTAGTGTGCAAACCTATTTCTACACTGCACTCATGAACTAGTCTTTAAAGAAATTTAAAACTCACTACACTATAAAAGTGTTAAACATTGGTAACAAATATTATAAAGGTCTCGTATCCATCTGCCAATAAATTATATAAAAGCACTTGTAACAATAAAACTGAAATAAATGTTAGATGTACATGTTCGTGGATAGACTCAATAATAGGAGAATATTAGGACTTTTTGAGTTGATCTATTGATTCAAGCAAATTGTAACTCAAACGTCAATGTTTTGTGATGAACACTGCAACTTCTTGTGAAACATTTACTTTCCTGAAACTTAGAAAATTATTGTAGTTTTTCTGTAAGTTCTTGGATATTGAATGAATTCCCCACTTGAAGAGGTTAAATTTGTGTGTGCTTCATGAAAATAAAAAGGGTCTTATGAGTACACCAGGTCAATAATAAAAAGTGGTAGAATTTTTGATGTGCCATAAAAAGTTTAAGAGTATTAATTGGGAATTATTCCTTCTATCACATTCTTTTACTTGGTGTCTAGGCAATCAAAGAAGAAAAATTTGCTTTAACCAACCCAATGAGTCTCTGTCTCTTTTTCTGTTTCTCTCTCTATATATATATCTCTTTCTCTCTATATATCTCTGCATGCATGCATGAATGCATGTGTGTGTATGTGTGTGTGCATGCATGATGAATAGGAGAAATGCTAAACATGAAAGATGACAACTTGCATTTCATACTAGATATGGAAGAATGTGTGAAGTGCCCAGATCATCAGTATGCTGATATCCATCACAAGCACTGCCTCCAAAAATCTGTGACTTTCCTGGCTTATGAAGACTCTTTAGGGAGGGCTCTGGCTGGCACAGCCCTGAGCTTCACTATTCTCACAATTGCTGTTCTTGGGCTCTTTGTGAAGCACTGCAGTTCTCCCATTGTCAAGGCCAATAACCGGAGTCTCAGCTACATCTTGCTTCTCTCTCTGTCCTTCTGTTTTCTCTGTGCTTTGCTCTTCCTTGGCCATCCTAACACAGCCACTTGCATCCTCCAGCAGACCACATTTGGAATTGTGTTTACTGTGGCTGTTTCCACTGTCTTAGCCAAAACCATCACTGTGGTGCTGGCCTTTAAGTTCACTACTCCAGGCAGAAGGATGAGGCAGTTGCTGATATCAGGGGCACCTAACTCCATCATCCCCATCTGCTCCCTGATCCAACTCACTCTCTGTGGAATCTGGATGGGGACAAGTCCACCCTTTATTGACACAGATGCACACTCTGAACATGGATTCATCATTATCATGTGCAACAAGGGCTCGCTCACTGCCTTCTACTGTGTGCTGGGATACCTGGGCTTGCTGGCCCTGGTGAGCTTCACTGTGGCTTTCCTGGCCAGGAACCTGCCTGACACATTCAATGAAGCCAAGTTCCTGACATTCAGCATGCTGGTGTTCTGCAGTGTGTGGGTCACCTTCCTCCCCGTGTACCACAGCACCAAGGGGAAGGTCATGGCAGCCATGGAGGTCTTCTCCATCTTGGCATCCAGTGCAGGATTACTGGGTTGTATCTTTGCCCCCAAGTGTTACATTATTTTATTTAAAAAAGATAAATACTCTTTGCAAGGGATCAAAAGTAAAACACATTCTGGAAGAAAGTAGCCTTCTTAAGTTCACACATATATTTTCCTAAAATATATAGAATTAATATCAGGTAAATATGCACCCTTTTTCTGTCTGATAAACAACACATTTCATTCCCCAATAATGGTACAGTTACTATGATGTGCAACCATTTTAATTAATCTTTTTAACTTTATTGTTATGGTGAATTTTTGAATCCTCTCATTAAATCTGCAATAAATTTTATTGTTTATACTAATTATGATTATATTATTCACTTTTCTACTGTCTTTTATTGGCCTCTAAATTATTTTTACTAATATTTTTAATTTACTAGATTTTCTCTGTGATTATTGTTTCAGAATTCATTTATACATTTCAGTTTTCTTTTCCTATTCAAGAAATACTGTACTTTTAATACACTGATAATAGTATATTTCTATAGTTGCTTATCTGTTTTTCTTAGTTTTGCCTTTTGCAAAATTCATGAGACTATACTTGCAGAATTTATTTCATTAATGATGTTTATATGTGTCTTTATTATTTTAGATTTGATGATAAGGTGATAATAAATATTCTTGAGTTTATTATAGCAATCTGTTTAGTTTCCCCACCCATAGCAAGATAATTTGTTTTTGTTTAATAATCCTCTATGAATAATAAATGTGTATCAATATGTGAATCTTCTGTATATAATAGGTAGATATAATTAATAAAGACAATAAATTTTCTTGTTGTTATATCTCTATATAAGGTTTTGCTGATAATGTGAAAGTAAATTATTCTATGTGCAATATTTTCAGTTTACAATTTACTTTTTGTGTAGTTTTTTTATTTAAAGAGAAAAAAACAGAAAAAAGGTAGAAATATTATAGAATTTCAAGAAAAGGAGATAAACAGTAAGAAATCACTAGTTGATAAATTACATATTGTTCTTTTAGAAATAGTTATTCAAGTTACAAAATTAAAGCACATAAAGTGGACACTCAAGCAGTGAGTGTGCAAACTGATCTGTTCAACAATCCAACAAGAACCTAGAAATATGGTTATCAATCCCACACACCTAAACATAAATGCAGCTATATCTTTTATAGTGCTTCCTATTTCCTCTTTTTTTACAATAGCAATTATATATTTTTCAAATTTTATTTAAAGAGAAGAAAAAAAAGCAAAACATAAAAAGGGTAGCAACAATACACAATTCTAAAAGAAAGAAAGAAAAAAAGGAAAATGAAGAAAAGCCCCACTAAGAAATCAGTAATTTATAAATTACATACTATCATCCTGGATGTAGTTGTTCAAGTTACAATGTTAAAGAGTACATAGTAAACATTCAAACAGTCAGACTACAAACAGTTCTGCTCAAAGATCCAACAAAGATTCAGAAATATGGTCACCTAGTTTACACACTCAAACTTACATGCAGTTATATCCCTTAGAGCATTTTCCTTTCCTCTCTTTTTTACAGTAGCAATTACACATTTTGGTTTTATTACACTTATAGTTCTTACTTACTTTTTACACTAGACACACAATATGATATTTATAAATACAGTTCTTATTTATTTCACTAATGAGGATAGTCTCAAGTTGTTTCCATTTACCTATGAAGACCTCAAGATCATCCTTTTTTATAGCTGAGTAATATTCCATTGTATAAAAAGGCCACATCTTTTTCATCCACTCTGTAGTTGATGGGCATCTTGGTTGTTTCCAGGATTTAGCTATCACAAATTGTGCAGCTATGAACATGGGTGCACATATATCACTATGATATGAATTTTCAGTTCTCTGGGGGAAAATACCCAGGAGGGGGATAGCTAGATTGAATGGGGCTTCCAATCCTAATCTTCTGAGAATTCTCCATATGGATTTCCATAATGGTTGCACCAGTCTACATTCTCACCAACAGTGGAGAAGTGTTCCTTTTTCCTCACAGCCTCGCCAACATTTATTATCAGTTGATTTATTGATGGCAGCTATTCTTTCTGGAATGAGGTGGAATCTCAATGTTGTTTTAATTTGCATTTCTCGAATGACCAGTGATAGTGAACATTTCTTCATGTATTTATTTGCCATTTGTATATCTTTCTCTGAGAACTGTGTGTTCATCTCAGATGCCCATTTTTGGAGAGGGTCTTTGAATTTGGGGGGCTTGATGTTTTTCAATTATTTATATGTTCTGGACACAAGTCTGTTGTCTGAGGGGTTGCTGGCTAAAATTCTTTCCAACGCTGTGGGTTTTCTGTTCACTCTGTTGTTGATTTCCTTTGAAGTGCAGAAAGTTTTCAATAATATGAGATCCCATTTGTTGATTCTTTGAAGTGTTTCCCGTGCAGTTTGCGTTTTGTTCATGAATTCTCTGTCTACCCCTATGTCTCCAAGACTTCTACCTACCTTGCCTTCCAGTAGATTTGGTGTTTCTGTTTTAATATTGAGGTCTTTGATCCATTTAGACTTTAGTTTTGTGCATGGTGATATGCATGGATCTAGTTTCAGTCTTCAGCATGTGGAGAGCCAATTTTTCCAACACCATTTATTAAAGAGACTATCCTTCTTCCAGTGGACATATTTAGCCCCTTTGTCAAATATCTGGTAGCTGAGTGTCTTTGTAGTTGTGCTTGCATCTTCTAATCTGTTCCATTGATCCTCAGGTCTATTTCTTTGCCAGTACCAAGCTGATGTTATCACTGTGGCTTTATAGTACTGTTTCAAGTCAGGAATTGAGATGCCTCCTGCCTTGTTTTTGTTGCCTAGAATTCCCTTTGCTATTCTAGGTTTCTTCTGTTTCCAAATGAATTTTAGGAGTGTTTTCTCTAGATCTGTGAGGTATGTCAATGGTATTTTGATTGGGATTGCGTTAAATCTGTATAACAGTTTTGGGAGTATGGCCATTTTCACAATGTTGGTTCTTCCTAACCAAGAGGAAGGAATGTCCTTCCATTTTCTAATATCCTCTTCAATCTCCTTTTTCAGCATAGTATAATTTTCAGCATATAAGTCTTTTACATTTTTAGTTAGGTTGATTCCTAAACATTTCATTTTTTTAGATGTTATTGTAAAGAGCAATATTTCCATCATTTCTCTCTCAGTGAGTTTTTTTTTGTGTACAGGAATGCTATTGATTTCTGAGCATGGACTTTGTATTCAGCTACACTCCTGAACTTGTTTATTACCTCTAGTAGTCTTTTAATGGAGTTTTTTGGGTCTTCTATATAGACTATCATATCATCTGCAAATAGTGATAATTTAACTTCTTCCTTTCCTATCTTTACTCCTTTTATTTCTCTCTCTTGTCTGATTGCCCTGGCTAGTGTTTGCAGAACTATGTTGAAAAGGATTGGTGTTAGTGGACATCCTTGTCTTGTTCCTGATTTTAAAGTGAAAGCTTTCAGTTTTTGTCCATTTAGTATAATGTTGGCTGTTGGTTTGTCATACATGGCCTTTATATGGTTGAGGTTGATGCCGTGTATTCCGAGTTTCTGAATGGTTTTTATCATGAACATGTGTTGGACTTTGTCAAAAGCTTTTTCTGCATCTATTGTGATGACCATGTGGTTTTTGTTTTTGGCTCTGTTGAAGTGGTGTATTACATTTATTGATTTGCATATGTTAAACCATCCCTGCATTCCTGGAATGAACTTCACTTGGTCATAATGTATAATCTTCTTGATGATTTGCTGCATTCTATTTGCCAGTATTTTGTTGAGAATCTTTGCATCAATGTTCATTAGTGAGATTGGCCTATAGTTCTCTTTTTTGGTTGCATCTTTCTCTGGTTTTGGTGTCAGAGTAATACTTGCCTCCAGGAATGATTTAGGGAGGATTTCTTTTTTCTCAATTTCATTGCAGAGTTTAAGGAGTACTGGCATCAAATCTTCTCTAAATTTCTTGTAGAATTCAGCTGTGAATTTATCAAGACCTGGGCTTTTATTTGTTGTAAGTTTTTAATTACATTTTCAATTTCAATAGCTGATATTGGGTTGTTCAAAATTGCTATATCTTCTTGGTTGAGCTTTGGTAGTTCATATGTTTCTAGAAATCTGTTCATTTCCTCTGTGTTTTCCACTCTATGTGAGTAGAGATTTTCAAAGTAGGTATTCATGATCTTTTGAATTTCCATGGGTTCTGTAGTAATTTCCTCCTTTTCAGTTCTTATTGCATGAGTTTGGGTTTTTTCTTTCTTTCTCTTGATAAGGTTAGCTAGGGGTTTGTCAATTTTGTTGATTCTCTCAAAAAACTACCCTTTTGATTCATTAATTCTTTGTATTGTTTTTTTAGTTTCAATTGCATTGGTTTCTGCTCTAATCTTTACAATTTCCTCTCTTCTATGAGCTTTGGGTTTAGCTTGCTCTTCTTTTTCCAGAAGCTTGAGATGGAGCATTAGGTTGTTTATTTGTGCTCATTCTGTTTTCTTGATATGACAGTTTATTGCTATATATTTCCCCCTTAAGGCTGCTTTCATTGCATCCAACAGATTGTATGTTGTTTCTATATTTTCATGGACTTGTAGGTATTATTTTATTTCTTCTTTAATTTCACCTGTAGTGCACTGGTTGTTCAAAAGGCTGTTATTTAATTTCCATGTATTTGTGTAAGTTTTACAATTTTTTTGCCATTAATTTCCAATTTTAATGCACTATGGTCAGATATTATGCATGGTATGATTTCAATAACTTTGCATTTACTTAAGAATGTTTTTTTATGGGATAATACATGGTCTATTTTGGAGAATGTCCCATGTGCAGCTGAGAAGAATGTGTATTCTGATGTGGTTGGGTGGAACACTGTAAACATCTACTAAGTCCACTTGCTCACAGTTATGATTCAGTTCTGTTATTCCTTTGTTGACTTTTTGTCTAATTGATCTATTTCTTTGTGACAATGGGCTGTTTAAATCTCCTGTTATAATTGTGTTCTTGTGTATTTGGTTTTTCATGTCCATTAGTATCTGTCTTATATAGTTGGGTGCTCCTGTATTTGGTGCATATATGTTTATAATTGTTAGTTGTTCCTCTTGAATTTTACCACTAACAAGTATGTAGTGACCTTCTCTACCTCTTTTAATCATTTTAGCTTTGAAGTTCAGGTTGTCTGCAAGTGGAATAGCCATCCTTTCTTTTTTCTGGGTTCCTGATGCATGGAATACTGTTTTCCATCCTCTGATTTTTAATCTATGAATTTCCTTTTGGGTCAGATGTGTTTCTAGTATACGGCATATTGTGGGGTCCTGTTTCTTGATCCATTCTGTCAATTTATTTCTTTTCATAGGTGAATTAAGACCATTTATATTTATGGATAGCACTGATATGTACTGGCTCGACTTTGCCATGTTATGTACCAGTTGTTTCTTTCTGCTTTTCCTATTATTTAATTGCTTATCCTACCTGGTGGTTTCTTTCTGTTGTTGCTTTGGGGATTGTGGTCATTTTTATCTCATTCTATTATGTCTTTCAGTACTCTTTCTAGGGTTGGTTTGGTGGACATGAATTTCTTCAGTTTTTCCTTGTCATGGAAGTATCTTGTTTCTCCATTAAATTTGAATGAATGTTTTGCTGGGTACATCAGTCTGGGTTGAAGATTGTTTTCTTTCAGGGCTTGAAATACCTCACTCCAAGATCTTCTTGACTTGAGGGTTTGTACTCAAAAGTCTGCCATGATTCTATTGGGCTTTCCCTGATAGGTGAGTTGTGTCTTTTCTCTGGCAACTTTTAATATTCGGTTTTTATGCTGTATGTCTGAGATCTTAATTATTATGTGTCTGGGTGTGTATTTATGTTGATTATGACTGTTTGGTGTTCTATATGCCTCACTTATCTGCATATCAGATTGTTTCCCCTTGTTTGGGAAATTTTCTGCTATTATTTTGTAAATACTTTATGTATGTCATTTGCTTGCACTCTTGTATCTTCACTCATGCCCATTATTCTTATATTGTTGCTCTTGGCATCACCATGAAGCTTCTGGATTGTCATTTCATGCTGCTTTGTTATTTTTAAAAGTTCTATCCTTTCCTGATCCACTAACTGTGATCCTGTGCTCAAGGTATGAAATCCTATCCTCAGCTTCCTTTAGGCGGGTTTGCACACTTCCAATAGAATTTTTTGTTTCTTGGATGTCTCTTTGAGTTTGTTTCATGAATTCTGCTTGTTTTCTATATTGTTCATTCAAAGTTTCAATCAGGTTCCCATGCTCATATACTTTTTTCTCTAGTTCTTCTTTAGCTGCATTCAACAACCCCTTTACTAAAGTTGTTATTTCTATCTTTACATGGGAGGCTACTTCTAATTTGATTTCTTCTATAGCCTGATGCATTTGTTTTTTTATTTCACTGGCTATCTTTTCAGAGATTCCTGGTGTGTTACTTTTGGGGTCCTCTATTTCAATGTCTCCTAAACTTGCTTCTGGTGAACTATATGTTTGAGACTGCATTTTGCTTTTTCATTTTGTCATTTTCACTCTGCCTGATGTCTTCTATGTGTAGGTGGGGATCACACACACTCTTTTCAGACATACCAAAGTCTTACCATTAGTTTGAGGGTGTTTTTACTACTGGCCCTATTTATCCCCTGTACACCTCTATTTTAGGGGTATACTCACCACACTGATACAGTCAATCCAGTGTAGTCCAAAGTTCACCACCTGGGAGCAAAGTTCCAAATTTTCTCACACTAACTGCCCCCTGCTGAGGTCTTTTGATGTTCCAGGTGGGAGGGCAGGCCCATCTGTAGCAGTCCAGGGCAATTATCAGTCTTGGGCAGGCCTCCTCCATGTTCCAGGTGGCAGGGCAGGCCCACAGGGTTGTTCCCGGTAGCCTACCCCTGAGGCGGGCTTGTGCTGAGTTCCATGTGGCAGGGCGGGCCCATGGTGGAGGTTCTGGGCAGCCTACCACTGATGCAGGCTTCCACTCAATTCCCAGAGGCAGAGGGGCCCCAAGGGGGAGGTTCTGGGCAGCCTACGCCTGATGCATGTTTTTGCTAAGTTCCCGGAGGCAGGGTGGGCCCATGAAGGGTGGTTCTCGGTAGTTTACCCCTGATACAGGCTTCAGCTAAGTTCCTGGAGGCAGGGTGGGCCCACAATGGAGGTTCAGAGCAATTTACCCCTGATGCAGGCTTCTGTTAAGTTCCTGGTGGCAGGGAGGACCCACAGGGGAGGTTCTGGGCAGCCTATGCCTGATGCAGGTTTCTGCTAAGTTCCCAGAGGCAGAGCAGGCCCATGGTGGAAGTTCTGTGCAGCCTACACCTGATACAGCCTTCTGCTAAGTTCCAGGTGGCAGGGGAGGCCCACTGTGGAGGTTCTGGGCAGCTTACCCCTGATGCAGGCTTCCGCTAAGTTCCCGGTGGCAGGGTGGGCCCACGTGGGAGGTTCTGGACAGCCTATGCCTGATTGTGCTTCCATCGTCTAATCTGTTCCATTGATCCTCAGGTCTATTTCTTTGCCAGTACCAAGCTGATGTTATCACTGTGGCTTTATAGTACTGTTTCAAGTCAGGAATTGAGATGCCTCCTGCCTTGTTTTTGTTGCCTAGAATTGCCTTTGCTATTCTAGGTTTCTTCTGTTTCCAAATGAATTTTAGGAGTGTTTTCTCTAGATCTGTGAGGTATGTCAATGGTATTTTGATTGGGATTGTGTTAAATCTGTATAACAGTTTTGGGAGTATGGCCATTTTCACAATGTTGGTTCTTCCTAACCAAGAGCAAGGAATGTCCTTCCATTTTCTAATATCCTCTTCAATCTCCTTTTTCAGCATAGCATACTTTTCAACATATAGGTCTTTTACATTTTTATTTAGGTTGATTCCTAAGTATTTCATTTTTTTAGATGTTATTTCCATAATATTTCCATAATTTCTCTCTCAGTGAGTTTTTGTATGTGTACAGAAATGCTATTGATTTTTGAGCATTGAGTTTGTATCCAGCTACACTGCTGAACTTGTTTATTACCTCTAGCAGTCTTTTAATGGAGTTTTTTGGGTCTTCTATATAGAGTATCATGTCATCTGCAAATAGTGATAATATAACTTCTTCCTTTCCTATCTTTACTCATTTTATTTCTCTCTCTTTTCTGATTGCCCTGGCTAGTGTTTCCAGAACTATATTGAAAAGGAGTGATGATAGTAGACAACCTTGTCTTGCTCCTGATTTTAAAGTGAAAACTTTCAGTTTTTGTCCATTTATTATAATGTTGGCTGTTAGTTTGTCATAGATGGTCTTTATAAGGTTGAGGTAGATGCTCTGTATTCTGAGTTTCTGAATGGTTTTTATCATGAACATGTGTTGTACTTTGTCAAAAAGTTTTTCTGCATCTATTGAGATGACCATGTATTTTTTGTTTTTGGCTCTGTTGATGTGGTGTTACAATTTACTTTTTATCACTTTGACCTAATGTTTTCTTAGAATTCTTGTGTTCACCAAACTTCTTAATCACTTAAAGCCTGTGATGTTGTTATGACAACTTTATCTTCTCATTTGCATTTTACTGATGGTGCTGGTGATTGTGCTTTATACTCTTTTAAATCATCAATGGGTCACAGATGAAATGAAAGAGGGAATGAGACAATTTCTGCAATCAAATGATAATGCTGTACTGGAACCTGTGTGACACAATGGAAGCAGTTTTAACAGGGATATGTACAGCAGCAAACTCCCACATTACAAAAGCAGAATGCACTCAGAAAAGCTAGTGATGAATCTCAAGTTCTAGAAAGAAGGAACTACTTAAATACAAAGTTAATACAAAGAAGGATATTATAAAATTCAGAGCAAAAATTAATGAAATTGAAATTAAAAAACAAAAATTCACTAAAAAATCAATAAATCAATGAGATAGTGTTTTGAATATTTAAGAAAATAGAGAGGGCCAGGAATTTAGCTCAGTGGCATAAGCACCTTCCTGGCAAGCATGAGGTTGTTAGTTCAATCTATGGTACCACCAAAAAAAAAATTTAAAAATACAGAAACCTTTAGCTAAGCTTACTAAAAAGGGAAAGAAAAATACCTAAATCTATGCAGTTAGAAGTTAAAAATGGCAACTCCCACTGCCTTGAAGAACACCATGTTGCCCTTGAACCTTGTCAAATACCACCGTGCCCTTCCTGTGCAACTCCCACTGGCCCTGTGGAATGTGCACTGCCTTTGGACCTTGGCCTGCACTGCTGTGTGCTTCCTTAGTGACTCCTGCTGGCCCTGAGGAATGCATGCTGCCCTTGGACCTTGGTCTGCACCTCCACGCACTTTCTCCATTACTCCCGCTGGCCTGGAGGAACACCATGCCAATGGCCACTGCCCTCAGCAACCCTCACCATCTCCTAGACCAAGTACTTGATCTTTGGCTCCCACTCCTCCTCACAGAACCTTGAACTGCAGTGATTAACCATGCTGAGTTGAAGGGAGACACAGTAACCTCTTACCCAAATAGAAGACCTAAACAGGCTACAATCACTATGCTTCTGTGTTTCTCTTGGTATTTGTCCTACTACTTCAACAACCAGTTGAAGTTACAGCTTCACTAAGTAGAATAGGACCAAACAGGATGAAACAGAATGAAGCCACTCAGAACAAAACCATGAAAGTGATATAGGACTTTAAAACAAGATAGCACCCCTTGGATGCCCAAGACCATGTATGCCACTGTACTGTGCTTTCCATGTGCCTTGTGGACACCTGGACTGACACCAGTAGGCTGCCACTCAGCCCAGGACCGCATACACTGCCATGCTGCACTTCCTGCATGTGCCACAGACACCCAGACTGACACCACTGGCCCGCCTCTCAGCCCAGCACCACCTACCATGCTGCACCATGGTTCCCACACACCCAGTAGATGCCCAGACCCAGGATACCTGCTGGCGCCTTGAGGATACTGCCTATGTCCTGGACCTAATGCTGCTGTTGATCTTCAGCTCCCACTCTTTCTTCCAGAACCTTGGACTACAGCAGATTAACTGTGCTAGCTTTAAGAGAGATTCAGTAGCTTCCTCATCCAAACAGAAGATCTCAGCAGGCTCCAGTCACTGTGGTGAGTATACCCCTAAAATAGAGGTGTACAGTGGGTAAATAGGGCCAGTAGTAAAGCTCCCTCCAGCTAACTGTAAGACCTTGGTGACTCTGGTAAGAGTGTGGCTGACTCCTTCCTGCCCACAGAGAACATCAGGCAGGGTGAGGAGTATGCCAATAAGGACTCCTCCAACTTGGAGACAATCAAAAGGACTTATGAAACACACAGGCACACAATAGAGACACAGTAGGACCTTAGCTGACACAAACACTATAAACAGGGAGATTTGGTGACCTGGAATAACCTGAAGGTAAAGTAATAGCAGGAACTAAAAGTTGAGCTACATCAATATTACTAGGCTTGTCAGCCCAGGAAGAATATAGGATTCACACAGCAGGACCTGCAGGGGGAAGTCAGGTGACTGGTCTACCTGTTCATTGTGGGACCCAGCAATTAGTAAACATCAACCTTAGAGTAGGACCCCAATACACACACTACCAACAGTTGACACTAGTGGGATTGAAGGACCAAATATTAACTTGATAGGGGAAAATGGCAAAACAAAAAAAGCAAAATGCAATCTCAAACATCTAGTCCACCAAGAGCAAGTACAGGAGACATTGAAATAGAGGATTTCAAAAGTAACACACTGGAAATCTCTGAAAATATAGTGAGTGAAATTAAAAAAAACAACTCCATCAGGCTATAGAGGAAATCAAATTAGAAGTTCTCTGCCATGTAAAGATAGGAATAACAACCTTAGTAAAGGAGTTGCTCAGTTCAGCTAAAGAAGAAATAGAGAAAAAAGTATAAGATCATGGGAAACTGGTTGAAACATTGAATGAACAATATGAAAGCAATCAGAATTCATGAAACAAACTCAAAGAGACATCTAAGAAACAAAAATTTCTATTGAAAGCTGGAAAAACCACTTAAATGAAGCTGAGGATAGGATTTGCACTTTGAGGACAGGATCGCAATTACTGATCATGAAAGGATAGACCTTTTAAAAATAACAAAGCAGCATGAAGTGACAAGTCAGTAGCTTCAAGATGATGCCTAGAGAAATAATATAATATTCATAGGCACCAGTGAAGATGCAGGAGTCAATGCAAATGACATAGCCAAAATATTCTCAGAAGTAATAGCAGAAAATTTCCCATACGTGGGGAAAAAATCTGATATGCAAATAAGTGAGGCACACAGAATGTCAAACAGCCACAACCAACATGTATCTACACCCAGACATATAATTATTAAGATCTCAGACATACAGCATAAAAACAGCACTAAAAGCTATTAGAGAAGAGACACAACTCACCTATCAAGGAAAGCCCATCAGAATCACAGCAGACTTTTCAGTACAAACCCTCAAGTCAAGACAAGATTGGTGTGAGGTATTTTAAGCCCTGAAAGAAAAAAACCTTCAACCCAGACTGACATACCCAGCAAAACTTTCATTCAAATTTAATGGAGAAACAAGATACTTCCATGACAAAGAACAACTGAAGAAATTCATGTCCACCAAACCAACCCTAGAAAGAGTATTGAAAGACATACTAGATAGAGACAAAATGACCACAATCTCCAGAACAAGAACAGAAAGAAAACATCAGGAAGGGCAAGCAATTTAAACAAGGGGGAAAAGCAGAAAACAAACAACTGGTACATAACATGACAAAGTCGATCCAGTACATATCAGTGATATCCATAAATGTAAATGGCCTCAATTCACCTATCAAAAGTAACAGGTTGACAGAATGGATCAAGAAACATGATTCCACAATATGCTATATACAAGAAACACCTCTGACTCAAAAGGAAACCCATAGATTAAAAGTGAAAGGATGGAAAACAATATTCCATGCAACAGGAACCCAGAAAAAGCAGGGAAAACTGTTCTACTTGCAGACAACATGAAATTCAAACTTAAAATGATTAAAAGAGATAAAGAAAGTCACTACATACTCGTTAGTGGAAAATTCAAGAGGAAGAACAGTTATAAATATATATGCACCAAATACAGGAGCACCCAACTATATAAGACAAATACTAATGGACATGAAAAACCAAATATACAAGAACACTGTTATAACAGGGGAACTTAACACCCCATTGTCACAAAGAGATAGATCAAGTAGACAAAAAGCCAGTGAGAAATAATAGAACTGAAAAATACCTGTGAGCTATTGGACTTAGTAGATGTTTAGAGAGTGTTCCACCCAACCACATCAGAATACGCATTCTTCTCAGCTGTGCATAGGATATTCTCCAAAATAGAACATATAACATATATTATTCCATAACATATCCTTAAGTAAATGCAAATGTATTGAAATTATCCCATGCCTAATATCTGACCATAGCACACTGAAATTGGAAATTATTGGCAAAAGAAATTGCAAAATCTGCATAAATACATGGAAATTAAATAACAACCTTCTGAACACTCAGTGGGTTACAGATAAAATTAAAGAAGAAATAAAGCAATAAATACAATTCAGTGCAAATGCAGAAAAAACATACTGTAATCTGTGGGATACAATGAAAGTGATCTTAACAGGGAAATATATATAGCAATAAATTATCAAATTGAAAAAGCAGAATGAGCACAAATAAACAACCTAATGCTTCAACTCAATCTTCTAGAAAAAGAAGAGCAAGTAAAATCCAAAGCTCATAGAAGAGAGGAAATTGTAAAGATTAAAGCAAAAATCAATGCAATTGAAACTAAAAAATACAAATAATTAATGGTGGTTCTTGCCCTGGGGTGACCACAGCTTGCCAGGCCACAACCACTTACCAGGGTGGTGAGCTGGTAGCTTGGTTTCCTGGTGCCCTAAGTTCCAACATGGCATCAATTAATGAATCAAAAAGGTGGTTTTTTGAGAGCATAAACACAACTGACAAACCTCTAGCTAACCTTATCAAGAAAAAGAAAGAAAAAGCCAAATCCATGCAATAAGGACTAAAAACAGGGAAATAACCACAGATCCCATGGAAATTCAAAAGATCATGAATACCTACTTTGAAAATCTCTACTCAGATAGAGTAGAAAACACACAGGAAATAGACAGATTTCTAGAAACACATGAACCACCAAAGGTAACGAAGAAGATATGGCAATTTTGAATAACCCAATATCAGTTATTGAAACTGAAAATGTAATTAAAACTAACCAACAAAGAAAAGCCCAGGTCCTGATGGATTCACAGTTGAATTCTACAAGAAATGTGGAGAAGATTTAATGCCAATACTCCTTAAACTCTTCAGTGACATTTAAAAGGAAGCATTTCTCCCTAAATCATTCCTGGAGGCAAGTATTACTCTGATACCAGAAACCAGAGAAAGACCCAACCAAAAAGGAGAACTATAGGCCAATCTCACTAATGAACATTGATGCAAAGATTCTCAATAAAATACTGGCAAATAGAATGCAGCAAATCACCAAGAAGATTATACATCACAACCAAGTGGAATTCATTCTAGGAATGCAGGGATGGTTTAACATGCAAAAATCAATAAATGTAATGCACCACATCAACAGAGCCAAATCAAAAACCACATGGTAATCTCAATAGATGCAGAAAAAGCTTTCAATAGAGTCCAACACATGTTCATAATACAAACCCTTCAGAAACTCAGAATACACGGTGTCTACCTCAATCTTATAAAGGCCATCTAAGACAAACTAACAGCCAACATTATACTAGATGGGCAAAAACTGAAAGCTTTCACTTTAAAATCAGGAACAAGACAAAAATGTCCACTATCACCACTCCTTTTCAGTATAGTCCTGGAAATACTATCCAGGGCAATCAGACAAGAGAGAGAAATAAAAGGAATAAATATAGGAAGGGAAGAAGTTAAATTATCACTATTTACAGATTACATGATACTCTATATAGAAGACCCAAAAAACTCCATTAAAAGACTGCTAGAAGTAATAAATTCAGCAGTGTAGCTGGATAAAAAGTCAACACTCAGAAATCAATAACATTCCTGTACACAAACAAAAAAAACTCACTGAGAGAGAAATGATGGAAATATCGCTCTTCACAATAGCATCTAAAAAAATGAAATACTTAGGAATCAACCTAAGAATGTAAAAGACTTACATGCTGAAAATTATACTATGCTGAAAAAGGAGATTGAAGAAGATATTGGAAAATGGAAGGATATTCCTTGCTTTTGGCTAGGAAGAACCAACATTGTGAAAATGGCCATACTCCCAAAACTGTTATACAGATTTAATGCAATCCCAATCAAAATACTATTGACACACCTCACAGATCTAGAGAAAACACTCCTAAAATTCATTTGGAAACAAAAGAAACCTAGAATAGCTAAGGCAATTCTAGGCAACAAAAGCAAGGCAGGAGGCATCTCAATTCCTGACTTGAATCTATACTACAAAGCCACAGTGATAAAATCAGCATGGTGCTGGCAAAGAAATAGACCTGAAATAGATTACAAGATGCAAGCACAACTACAAAGACACTCAGCCACCTGCTATTTAACAAAGGGGCTAAGCATTTCCACTGGAAGGATAGCCTTTTTGATAAATGGTGTTGGAAAAATTGGCTCTCCACCTGCCGAAGACTGAAACTAGATCCATGCCTATCACCATGCACAAAACTAAAGTCAAAATGAGTCAAAGATATAAATAATAAAACAGAAACATTGAATCTACTGGAAGATAAGGTAGGTAGAAGTCTTGGAGACACAGGGATAAGCAGAGAATTCATAAACAAAATGTAAACTGCATGGGAAACACTTCAAAGAATCAACAACTGGGATCTCATATTGAAGTTTCTGCACTTCAAAAGAAATCACCAACAGAGTGAAAACAAAACCTACACAATAGGCAAAATTTTAGCCAGCAACTCTTCAGACAAAGGACTTATATCCAGAACATATAAAGAATTGAAAAACATCAAGGCCCCCAAATTCAAAAGCCCTCTCCAAAAATGGGCATCTGAGTGGAACACACAGTTCTCAGAGGAAGATATACAAATGGCAAACAAATACATGAAGAAATGTTCAGCATCACTGGTCATTCAAGAAATGCAAATTAAAGCAGCATTGGGATTTCATCTCACTCCAGAAATAATAGCTGCCATCAAGGAGTCAACTGATAACAAATGTTGGTGAGGCTGCAGGGAATAAGGAACACTGCTCCACTGTTGCTGGGAGTGTAGACTGGTGCAACCTTATGGAAATCAGTATGGAGATCTCTTAGAAGACTAGGATTGGAAGTTCCATTCAACTCAGCTATTCCCCTCCTGGCTATTTTCCCAGAAAAATTGAAAATGTCATATCACAGAGATATATGTGCACCCATGTTCATAGCAGCACAAGTTGTAAAAGCTAAGTCTTGGAAACAACCAAGATACCCATCAACTCCAGAGTGGATAAAAAAGATGTGGTATTTTTATTGAAAGGAATATTACTCAGCTATAAAAAAGGATCATGTTGAGGCCTTCATAAGTAAATGGAGACAACTTGAGACTATCCTCATAAGTGAAATAAATAAGAATCATATTTATAAATATCACATTGTTTCTCTAGTGTAAAAAGAAATAAGAACTGTAGGAGCAATAAAACCCAAAATATGTAATTTTTATTGTAAAAAAGAGAGGACAAGAAAGTACTCTAAAGGATATAACTGTGTGTATGTTTAAATGTGTAGGATTGATAACCATATTACTAAATCTTTGTTGGATCTTTGAGTAGAGCTGTTTGCAGTCTCACTTTTGAATGTCCACCTTGTATGCTTTAATTTTATAAGTTGAATATTTCTAAGAGAACAATATGTAATTTAAAAACTATTGATTTCTTACTGGTTATTTTTTTTGAAATTATGTATTATTGCTACGCTTTTTCTCTTTTGCTTTTTTTCCCTCTTTAAATAAAATTTAAAAATAAGAAATTAAAAGCTGGGCATAGTGGTACATGTGTATAGTCCCAGCATTTGGGAGCAGAGGCAGGAGGATTTTTATTAGTTCAAGGCCAGTCTGGACTACAAAGTGAACTCAAGGCCAGCCTGAACTACATAGTTAGACCACATATCAAACAAACAGACAAAAAAACAAACTAAGAAAATCCCAAATCCAAGGCCTGGTGCAGTGGAGTATACCTGTAATCTCAGCATTCAGGAGGCTGAGGCTAAAAGATTGCTGTGAGTTCAAGGCCAGCCTAAGCTACATAGTAAATTAATAGCCAACATGAATTACAGAGTGAGGCCCTGTCTCAATAAAAAAAAGCCCATGTGCTTACAGACATGTAAGGCCAGTAGAGGTGATCTTCCTATTTTAAAATGAGAACTGAGCTTCACAGCAAAACTAGGCATGGTGAAGCTGCGAGAACTGGTAAAAGCACTGCTGAAAATTACATACACCACTTTGAAACAAGGATCCAGAGAAATGGCATTTGCTCACATCAAGTTTTAAACTGTGATAAAACTGGTCTCTTCTGGAAGAAAATGCCAGGAGAACTTATATTATCCAGGAAGAGAAGATGATACCAAGCTACAAGCCTAGGAAGGATAGGCTAAACTTATTGTTATGTGCCAAGTAGAATACTGACCTCAACATAAAGCCTCTCTTGGCTTATCATTCTAACACCCCTAGAGTGTTTAGAAAACATAACATCATGAAGACTAAGCTAGGTGTCATGTGGAGATCTAATGCAAAATCCTCAGTGAAAAGAGCACCTTTTCTAGAGTGGATCAGGAAGGCTTTCTGACTTGCTGTTAAGAAATATCTAGAGGGCAAAGGTTTAACACTCAAGGGTCTCATCATGGACAGTGCCCCTGCTCACCCATGAGATTTGGATGAATTGGCTGAAGAATTCCCATGGCTCTAAGTTGAGTTCTTTCCACTTAATACAACTTCTCTACTCTAATCTATGGACCAGCAGGTTATAGCTAGCTTTAAGAAACTATATACCAAGGAACTGTTGCTGAAGTGCTTTCTGATGGTCTCAGATGGAGATTTAACCTTTAAAGAATTTTGGAAGGAGGAGATTGCAAGATGGCTGACTGAATGGTGGCACAATAAGAGAGCCTCTCTGAAAAAAAAAAAACAACTCAGATGCTGGAATCTGACAACATGGAGAAAGCCAGACAAAAGGAGCAGAATTCCTACAATGCAGAAAAAACTGAGGAAAAAGAAAAAGAAAAAAAAAGAAAGAAGAAGAAACGTGGATGGAGGGCTGGAGCTGGGCAAGCCCTGGTCGCTGCACTGGCATGTCTTAGAGTTGACTCACAGTTGAGCTGAGATTGCAGCCCTGCCAAGAGTGTGAGTTGGTGAGCTCCAGACCCTTGGCTGGGGGAGGCACTGTGACAGGGAGGGGAAACAGACTGTCGAGCTGCATGAACTTTGGTGAGTGACAGGAACTGGATTCCCCAGATTGGGAGGACTGGCTAGATGACATTTTGGAGTTGGGCAGGGCCACCTTGAATCAAAACCTGAGGTGGCGTCCGTTGACGACTCCTAGTCCAAAGCAGATTGGTGGGATCTGCTTGGGTTGGGCCAGGCCCCTGGTTGAAACCCAATAGCTGGGGGCGAGGCTGCTGTGAGCCAGTGGCATCCCCAGGGAACACACAAACTTGTTGAAGCATAAACTGGTTGACTGACGTAGGGCGAAGATCTGGCTCTCAATGTGCACCTCACAGATCTGCAGAAGACTAGGGGGAGGCACTTCTCTAGCCAGTGTGCTGCAGAAAAAACTGTAAGCAATAAAAAGGCCCAGAGACTTCTACCACCTACATGTCTGAAGAGGGCCAGAAACATGACCAGACAAAGAAACAGCAAAAAGTCTCTAACTGTGGAACCAGGAAAAGTGAGTCTAGCAGAGGAGGTTGAGAGCAGCAAACCTGTAATGTTAGAGACAGCCTCATCAGAAATAAAGAAATACTTCCATGACCTCATCAATGAATTTAAATTTAAATCTGAAATTCTAACTCAGGTGAAGCAAGATATAAGAAGATTAATAAAAAGAAGTCCTGGATAATCCTCAAGTAGACACAAATGAAAGAATAGAGGAACCCAGAGAAAGGAGAGAAACCTTTCATGAAGAATAAAAACAAAACCTAGAATATATGAAACAGATCCAAAGAGAATATCAGGAAATTAAAAACTCCATTAAAAGCTGGCAAAAGCTTTTAACAGAAACTAAAGACAAACTTTCAAAACTTGAAGATAGATTTGCAACATATGATTGTGAAAGGAAGGATCTTTTAAAAATAACAAGGAACCAGGAAGCAATGATACAAAGGCTAGAAGATGACAAGAGGATTTATAACCTAAGAAGAAAATACATAAATGAAGATGCAGCAACAAATACAAATGAAATAAAAAGTCTATTCACAGAAATAATTAAGGAAAACTTCCCAAACATAGGTAAAGGAAATAAAGTTCAGATAAATGAGGCATGCAGAACTCCAGCCAGCTACAATCAAAACAGAGCTATATCCAGACATATAATAATCAGGATCCCAGAAGTCCATCACAAGAACAGAATATTAAAAGCAGTCAGAGAAAAGAAACAGATTACCTATAAAGGAAAACTCATCAAAATCACAGTGGACTTCTCAATGCAAACCATCAAATCAAGAAGAGCTTGGAGTGAAATATTCCAAGCCCTGAAAGAAAATTACCTCAATCCCAGAATGATGTACCCTGAAAAACTCTCAATATTAATGGAAAAACAAGATATTTCCATGACAAAGAGGAACTGGGGGAGTTTGTGACCACCAATCCAACCCTGCAAAGAATATTCTAGAGAGAGAGAAGAAAATCACCAGGGTTCCAGGAATAATGGCAGAAAGGCCTCAAAGAAAAGGGCAGACAGTGGAATGAAGGAGAAAATTAAACAAACAACGACAGAAAAATAGCATAGCAGAGATAAGACAGAGAAGATTGGCTATATTGCTGTTTTATCTTGACTGATTTTATTTGAATCTGGTATGCTTGAGAGTGTCGAGTCTGAGAATAGTGGCAACTACTCTGAAGATGACAGCTACAAAAAATAACTTCAGATCTTTCCTCATTATCACTGTTTTTTGCTGTGGTAATTTAAGACAGCATCACACACTCATTTAATAAATTCTCTATGATTATTTATGGCCATATCCTATGAAGATCATAAGAAAAGGCACAGTGTAAAGAGAGATTAGGATAGGACAGGACAAATAATGAAATGAGGGAGAGAAAAAGAAGGTAGAGACCTTATTAACCTCATTAGATCACAGATTTTAAAAAATCATAACAGTGCAATTCTGCAAAAACAGGTAGATATGTTTATAGAAATGGTTTTCATACACTAAAATCATGAGTGGGTCTATTTTATACTAACAATGACATGGTAAGTGAATCATTTCTTGAATGTGTAGAAAAGCACAGGGCTGGGGATTTAGCTCAGTGGCATGAGCACCAGCCTTGCAAGCATGCAGTCATGAGTTTGATCCCCGGTACTGATTAAAAAAAAAAAAGAAAAAAGAAAAGCACAAACAATTCACCAAGAAATGCAAGGGAAGGAAGTTATATAGAGAAAAATTTAAAACTATATTCAGAAAATCTAGATTCCTACAAGTGGGACAAGCCTTCAGCAATATGGGGGGAAACAAATATAAGTGCATGACAGAAACTGACATTATAGTTTAAATAGTATAAATGAAATTGAATATAATTTAGAAGAGAGACCAATTCCAACAGAATTCTCATAAAGATTTCATTGTTAAGATTTTAAAAAAACTCTCTCTGAGCCCTGAAGTAAAAAAGCAGGAAGTTGCAGTGCTTGGGAGCAGAGTGGATCCACAGAGAGGAAAATTCCTTCAGCTAAAGCAGCTTCAGAATGTTCTTCTGCTGGGCTCCATGGGGAGAGCTCCTCACTCAGTCCTTGCCATGTGGGGCGCATGTCAGGGTCTGACTCCTCCCCTTCTAGTTCTACCTTCAGCTCACAGTGCTGAGCAAAACAGAAGCTTGGATGATGCCATTTGGATCTGAATGTGACCAGTATCTTCCTTCACCCACCTTACAGAATCCTCAATTCATGTCACAACCTCTCCTTAGATTCAGAGCAGAACAAGTCACTCATAAGATTTCTCCACTTGGATATGAATCAAAAACACTTTTAGGGTTCTAATAATGATGTGCTAAACATGGTGGTAGCTTCTTATTACTCTTAAATTTCTCAAGCCAAAGAAGTGGGATACATATAATACCTAAAAATATTTCTCATTTAACTGAAGAATATCTTTATTACAAACTTATTTTATGAAGCAAATAACTTGAAAATTCACACATTCACTCACATTCACTATGAATGCTCCATGATTCTTACTATGCTCATTTTCCATTTAAATATTTGATAGATTAGGAAACAAGTTGTCAAAGTTATTTTCAATAGAAAATTTTGCCTCATTTAATTGATTAAAACATTTTTAGAATATTTGTCTTCATGAGCACTTCATGTACTTTTGCTTTCTTGCTTTCTTTCAGGGTTACTGAGGATTGAACTCAAGGCCTTAACATTAACTTATGTCTTCAGCCTTTTATTATTATTTTTTATAATGAGACAGCTCAGTAAGATTCTCAGGCTTGGCTTGAACTTGTAATCTTTCTGTCTCAACATTCCAGTGTGTTGGGGTTGCAGGTGTGTGCCACCATGCCCAACTACATTAATTCCTAATAACGAGAAAGGGAAGGAAAGTAAGATAAGGAAGAAAGGAAGAGAACCTTACTTTAAAAGGATGGTACAAAGAAGAACCTGTGGTGGCTAGTATGAGGAATCAGGTATGCAAAAGTGGGGAGGCACAGGTTCAGTAAATTCTCAGTCTAAAAGGAATAGCCCCCATTTAATGCTTAATAATATTGGCCCTGGTTTGCACTCCCTGTTCATCTTTCCCACTGGACTGGTGATGCTTAGGTCAACTCTATATCATGACAACATCTAGATGGGCATATGAAAATAACTTCAAAATATTTTAGCCCAAATTAGCTATCAGTAAAGACAAGTACAAACAACATAAGCAGGTTCAGAGATGCAATTAGAAGCAATTGAAAGAGAATCTTTCTGTGAGTCTTGAAGTGTACAGGATGTCACAGGGGAGGGGCCCTGAAGGGAGAAACAGAGCACAGATCATTTGCATAGCATTGATGTGAATGGATCCAACCAAAACATATTTCCAATGATTGATATCTAGGGAAACTTCACAATTCTGGAGATCATAACTAAGAAGCACAAAGATGTGAAGATGTCATGGAACTGTAGTGCCTACCTTCTTTAGCTACATTTCAAAAAAAAGGTTCATTCACATTTTGTGTGCATCTGTAGTTCATTCATCTTTATTCCTGAGAAATCTCCATTGTTTCATAAAGCAGTGTACTTAGAAAGCTTATGGATGGCCTGTGATTTGGAGCTATTGTGAAGGAGGCTACTCTGAGCTTTCTTATGAATGAATTCTATCATATAATGTACATTCATTTGGAAGATATAAATTTGGAAGGTATATATTCTACATTCATTTGGAAGGTAGAATTTCTGGGTATTAGATTATGTCCTCCTGTAGAAAATGGAAAGGAGTTATGCAAATCATTCTGATGGCTTTAACCACCATTCTGATGGTTAAAAATTAGAGGAACAATGCAAAAAGATGGAAACCCTGGTCAACCATTAATGTAAATGGCCTCAAAACCATCAGAATGATTTGCATTCTTATTATTAATGTCTAAAAGATAATGTTGACCTAGTATCTTCCTAAGTCTCATGATTTCAGAATTATCCTTCTGTCATGTTGTGCTCTGTAAATGTTTCTTGTCTTGTTGTAATATTAATTTTACTTAATAGTGATGAAATTGTGTAACTTTCTTATAAGCTTCTGTCATCCAACTGGGGTTTTATTCATAAAGTCTTTGCCTACATTTATGTCTTCAAGAATTTTACCTATTCTTTCATCCAGCTGATTGTTTCTGTTTTAATATTTAAATGTTTGATCAAGGCCATGTCCAGCAATGTCCAAGCATCTAGCAGGGGCTTGAACTCAGTCCCAGGAGCCAAACATTTGTGAGGTGAAACCCAGAGCACAAGGAAGCTTTGGAATGTTGCTCCCAGCTGGTAAAATCATGCTGTGTCCCAAATCACCTCAGAATGAATGGGAGGTTCCTGAGGGCCTAACTGGGTCATGTCCAGTGACATCCAAGTGGCTAGCAGGGACCTGAACTCATTCTCAGGGGCTGAACCTGCATGAGTTGATTCCCAGCACATGGGGGAAGATTTGGAACATCACTCCCGGCCTGTAAGACCACACCCAGCATCCTAAATCACCAGAGGATGCACAGGAGGTCTTTGTGGGCCTAACTAGGTCACACTCAGTGACCTCCAAGCTGCTAGAGAGAAGGGACAAATCACCCATAAAAGTTGCCTGCAGTCTGCCTTGGCAGCCAAAAGTGAGTCAGGTGATTCCAAGTACACAGGGGAAGTTTTGGAACATCACATGAAACCAAGTAATATAGGAAAATCACAAAACAAAAGACCAAAATACAATCTCAAATTTCCAGGCCAATTCAAGCAGGCCTATGAGAAATGGACACAAAAGAAAATGTAAGCCATACACCTGAAATTCCTGAAATGATAACAACTGAAGTAAACAACTCCAGGAAGTTATAAAAGAACTCAGTTCAGAAATAATCTCCCAGGTAAAAGAAGAAATGATAAAAGTAATGTGCCACGTCCTAGTCCATCCACACCTTGTGACAAGGTCCATGGGTGGAGGTGAGTGCTTCAAGGAATCGCTTCTCCAGGAAAAGGACACCACATGTGGGAATTGGGCACGAGGATCTTGTAATGTTTTGTACTGATAATTGTAATTTGTGTAATTCACATATATATTTTTTCATGTAATGCTCAATATGAAGTCGAGAATGGAAACTCCAGAGGAGTTACTGGAAACCTTCTAGATAACTTTGTGAAAACTAATTGTGAAATTTTGCCTTCTGTGAGTAGTATGAGGGAGTTTATACAGAGGCTTTAAATGGAAGAGCTCATGGAGGAAGATTTACAAAATTCCTGTGAGACAACTGCCCTGAGACACTGGACAGGCAGCCAGAGACATGCAACTAGGACACATATGTTATGCCACTGGCCGCCTAAGACAGGCACAGGACCAATTGCTGTCCTGCAGGACCATGATGGGTAAGGCCTGGTTGGGTTCATATGAAGAGTCCTTGACCCAAGACAGGTGCTATCCTCACAGGGCCTGCCATACTCCCATAAGTGATAAGGGAAAAATGTAGGGAGCAGCATGATAGCTTCACAGCTGCCGCTCTATCTCTCCCTCCTGTGGGCATCCAGGTGCATCGGCTTACATTTTCCAAGCTAATTAAGTAACAAGATTAAAGTGTTACAAAGGTGAAAAAAGTTAATTAATATATATTGTTTAAGATTTTCCCTGCCTGGCCCTAAGCCTGGGATGCTTCCTGCTTGGGATTTGGGTTGCTGCCAAAAGTTAGCAAATATATATTCCAGCTTATGAAATATAAAAGAGATTCAGATTCACTCACAGACTGGTGTGCAGTGTCTTCTGTCTCTCACTCGCTGACTCCCTGACTACCTTTGGGACCCCTGAGCCCTGCCACAGCTGGACTCTGGCAGTAATGAAAGAAATGCTGAACACATTTAAATAAGACATGGTTAAAAATTAGAGGAACAATGCAAAAAGATGGAAACCCTGAATGAACAATATAAGAAACAAACAGAATGCATGAAGCAGATTCAAAGAGATGCATAGGAAATAAAGATTTCATTGAAAGCTGGAAAAACAACTTCAATGAAAGTGAAGATAGAGTTTCAGATCTTGAAGACAAGATTGCAGCTAGGGAACAGGAAAGGAAAGATCTTTTAAAAATAATGAGGACTCAGGAAATAACAATTCAACAGCTGAAAGATGATTCAAAGAAAAACAACATAAGATTGATAGAGATAAATGAAAAAGAAGGTAACAATACAAATGATATCAAGAGGCTATTTACAGAAGTAATAGCTGGAAATTTCCCAAACATGAGAATGGAAACTGACATACAGAGCAGGGAAGCATATAGAATTCCAAATAACCATAACCAAAATAAAACTACACCCAGACATAAAATAATCAAAATCCCAAAAATTCAACATAAGAACAGAATATTAAAAGCTGCTAGAGAGAAGAAATAGATAACCTATAAAGGAAAGTCTATCAGAATCACAGATTTCTCAACACAATGAAGTCAACAAGAGCATGGAGTGAAGTATTTCAGATCCTAAAGGAAAATGATTTCCAACCCAGACTGACATACCCTGCAAAACTCTCCTTCAAAATGGATGCAGAAATAAGATACTTCCATGACAAAGAACAGCTGAAGAACTTCATGACCAGCAAATCGACCCTGTAAAGAATACTGAAAGACATTCTAGATAGACATAGGAAAAAACCACTAAGCAAGGCAAACAAACAGAATGGAAAGGTAAAGAATGAACAGCAGAAAGATAACATGTCAAAAATAAACCAATATATTTCACTTTCAACCATTAATGTAAATGGCCTCAATTCAGCAATTAAAAGAAACAGACTGGCAGAATGGATCAAGAAACAATAGCCAACCACATGCTGTATATAACAAACCCATCTAACCCAAAAGGAAACTCACAGACTGAAAGTCAAAGGATGGAAAACAATACTCTATGCAATTCGATCCCCCCCCCAACAGGGGTAGCTATTATGTTTGCAGACAATGTGAACTTCAAACCAAGAGTGCTCCAAAGACATAAAGAAGGTCTCTACATACTAGTTAGGGGAAAACTTCAAGAGGAAGAGATAACAATCTTAAATATATATGCATCAAACTCGGGAGCACACAGCTATACAAAACAAGTATTAACAGAAATGAAAAAGGAAATAATAAATAATAACACAATTATAACAGGAGACATTAACACACCATTGACACAAAGGGAAGATCAACAAGACACAAAATCAGCAAAGGAATATCAAAACTGAATCACACCTGTGAACAGATGGACTTGGTGGATGTATACAGGGTATTCCACCTAACAACATCAGAATATAAATTCTTCTGAGCAACACATGGGACATTCTCTAAAATAGACCATGTGCTAGCCCACAGAAAATGCTTAAGTCAATGCAAAACAATTGAAATTATCTCATATATGTTATTGGGTCATAGTGACATAAAAGTAGAAATTAATGACAAAAGAAAGTGCAAAACCCTCACAAACACATGGAAATTGAAAAATACACACCTGAGCAATCAGTGGGTCACAGAGAAAATTAAAGAAAAAAATAAACAATATCTACCAGCAAATGAAAATACAAATACATCTTACTGGAACCTGTGGGATGAAATGAAAGCAGTCCTCAGGGAAAATTTTATTGTGGTGAATTCCTACATCAGGAAAACAGAATGAACACCAACAACGTGTGCTACACCTCAAATATCTAGAAAAAGAAGAGCAAGCGAAGCCCAAAGCCAAAAGAAGGGAGGAAATTATAAAGATCAGAGCAGAAATCAATGCAATAGAGACTAAGAAAACAATACAGAACTTAGCAGAAGCCTGCCTCAGGCGTGGGCTGCCCAGAACCTCCACTATGGGCCAGCCCTGCCACCGGGAACTCAGTGGAAGCCTGCATCACGGGTAAACTGCCCAGAACCTCCACCATGGGCCTGCCCTGCCACCAGGAGCTTAGCAAAAGCCTGCATCAGGTGTAAGCTGCCCAGAACCTCCACCATGGGCCCGCCCTGCCATGGGGAAGTTGGTGGAGTCCTACATCAGGGACAGGCTGCCCAGAACCTCCACTATGGGCCTGCCCTGCCACCAGAAACATCGAGAGGCCTGCCCAAGACTAAAAACTGCCCTGGACTTCTTCAGATGGGCCCGCCCTCCCACCTGGAACATCAGAAGATCTCAGCAGGCTCCAGTTAGTGTGAAACAATTTGGAACTTTGATCCCAGGTGGAGAACCTTAAACTACAGTGGATTAACTGTATCAGTGTGGTGAGTATACCCCTAAAATAGAGGTGTACAGGGGATAAATAGGGCCAGTAGTAAAAACACCCTCAAACTAATGGTAAGACTTTGGTATGTCTGAAAAGAGTGTGTGTGATCCCCTCCTACACATAGAAGACATCAGGCAGAGTGAAAATAACAAAATGAAAAAGCAAAATGCAGTCTCAAACATATAGTTCACCAGAAGCAAGTATAGGAGACATTGAAATAGAGGACCCCAAAAGTAACACACTGGGAATCTCTGAAAAGATAGCCAGTGAAATAAAAAAACAAATGCATCAGGCTATAGAAGAAATCAAATTAGAAGTAGCCTCCCATGTAAAGATAGAAATAACAACTTTAGTAAAGAAGTTGTTTAATGCAGCTAAAGAACTAGAGAAAAAAAGTATATGAGCATGGGAACCTGATTGAAACTTTGAATGAACAATATAGAAAACAAGCAGAATTCATGAAACAAACTCAAAGAGACATCCAAGAAACAAAAAATTCTATTGAAAGTGTGCAAACCCGCCTAAAGGAAGCTGAGGATAGGATTTCATACCTTGAGCACAGGATCACAGTTAGTGATCAGGAAAGGATAGAACTTTTAAAAATAACAAAGCAGCATGAAATGACAATCCAGAAGCTTCATGATGATGCCAAGAGAGACAATATAAGAATTATGGGCATGAGTGAAGATACAGGAGTCCAGGCAACTGACATATGTAAAGTATTTGCAGCAATAAGAGCAGAAAATATCCCAAACATGGGGAAAGAATCTGATATGCAGATAAGTGAGGCATATAGAACACCAAACAGTCATAATCAACATAAATACACACCCAGACACATAATAATTAAGATCTCAGACATACAGCATAAAAACAGAATATTAAAAGTTGCCAGAGAAAAAACACAACTCACCTATCAGGGAAAGCCCAATAGAATCATGGCAGACTTTTGAGTACAAACCCTCAAGTCAAGAAGATCTTGGAGTGAGGTATTTCAAGCCCTGAAAGAAAACAATCTTCAACCCAAACTGATGTACCCAGAACTTTCATTCAAATTTAATGGAGAAACAAGATACTTCCATGACAAAGAAAAACTGAAGAAATTCATGTCCACCAAACCAACCCTAGAAAGAGTACTGAAATTTTATCTCTGCTAGACAGAGATAAAAATGACCACAATGCCAAAACAACAATAGAAAGAAACCACCAGGTAGGATAACCAATTAAATCACAGGAAAATCAGAAAGAAACAACTGGAACATAGCATGGGAAAGTCGAGCCAGTACATATCAGTGATATCCATAAATATAAATAGCCTCAATTCACCTATAAAAAGAAATAGATTGACAGAGTGTATCAAGAAGCAGTATCCCACAATGTGCTGTATACAAGAAACACATCTGACCCAATAGCAAACTCATAGATTAAAAATCAAAGGATGGAATAGAGTATTCCATGCAAGAGGAACCCAGAAAAAGGAAGGGATAGCTATTGTATTTGCAGACAACCTGAACTTCAAACCTAAAATGATTAAAAGAGATAGAGAAGGTCACTACATACTTGTTAGTGGTAAAATTCAAGAGGAACAACTAACAATTATAAATATATATGTGCCAAATACAGGAGCACCCAACTATATAAGACAGATACTAATGGACATGAAAAACAAAATACACAAGAACACATTTATAAAAGGAGATCTTAATAGCCCATTGTCACAAAGAAATAGATCAACTAGACAAAAAGTCAGCAAAGAAATAACAGAACTGAATCATACCTGTGAGCAATTGGACTTAGTAGACGTTTACAGAGTGTTCCACCCAGCTACATCAGAATACACATTCTTCTCAGATGCACGTGGGACATTCTCCAAAATAGACCATATACTATCCCATAAAATATTCTTAAGTAAATGCAAAGGTATTGAAATCATACCATACATAATATCTGACCATAGTGCACTGAAATTGGAAATCAATGGCAAAAAATTGTAAGACCTGCATAAATATGTGGAAATTAAATAACAGCCTTTTGAACAACCAGTGGGCTACAGATGAAATTAAAGAAGAAATAAAATAATACCTACAATTCAATGAAAATATAGAAACAACATACTGTAATCTATAGGATGCTGTGAAAGCAGTCTTAAGAGGGAAATATATAGGAATAAATTGTCATATGAAGAAAACAGAATGAGCACAAATAAGCAACCTAATGTTCCATCTCAAGCTTCTAGAAAAAGAAGAGAAGGGCAAGCTAAACCCAAAGCTCATAGAAGAGAGGAAATTGTAAAGTTTAGAGCAGAAATCAATGCAATTGAAACTAAAAAAATACAAAGAATTAAGGAATCAAAAAGCTGGTTTTTTGAGAGAATAAACAAAATTGACAACCCCCTAGCTAATCTTATCAAGAAAAAATCCAAATTCATGCAATAAGAACTGAAAAGGGAGAAATTACTACAGATCCCATGGAAATTCAAAAGATCATGAATACCTACTTTGAAAATCTCTACTCACATAGAGTGGAAAACGGAGGAAATGGACAGATTTCTAGAAACATATGAACTACCAAAGCTCAACCAAGAAGATATAGCAATTTCGAACAACCCAATATCAGCTATTGAAATTGAAAATGTAATTAAAAACTTGCCAACAAAGAAAAGCCCAAGTCCTGAGCAAGTCACAGCTGAAGTCTACAAGAAATTTAGAGAAGATTTGATGCCAGTACTCCTTAAACTCTTAAATGAAATTGAGAAAAAAAGCAATCCTCCCTAAATCATTCCTGGAGGCAAGTATTACTCTGACACCAAAACCAGAGAAAGATCCAACCAAAAAGGAGCACTATAGGCCAATCTCACTAATGAACATTGATGCAAAGATTCTCAAGAAAATACTGGCAGCAAATCATCAAGAAGATTATACATCATGACCAAGTGGGGTTCATTCCAGGAATGGAGGGATGTTTAATATACACAAATCAATATATGTAATACACCACATCAACAGAGCCAAAAACAAAAACTACATGGTAATCTCAATAGATGCATAAAAAGCTTTTGACAAAGTCCAACACATGTTCATGATAAAAACCCTTCACAATACATGGTGTCTACCTCAACCATATAAAGGCCATCTATGACAAACCAACAGCCAACATTATACTAGATGGGCAAAAACTGAAAGCTTTCAGTTTAAAATGAGGAACAAGACAAGGATGTCCACTCTCACCACTCCTTTTCAACATAGTTCTGCAAACACTAGCCAGGGCAATCAAACAAGAGAGAGAAATAAAAGGAGTAAAGATAGGAAAGGAAGAAGTAAATTATCACTATGTGCAGATGACATGATACTCAATATAGAAGACCTAAAAAACCCCATTAAAAGACTACTAGAGGTAATAAGTTCAGCAGTGTAGCTGGATACAAAGTCAATGCTCAAAAATCAATAGCATTCCTGTACACAAACAAAAAACTCACTGAGAGAAAAATGATGAAAATATCGCCCTTTACAATAACATCTAAAAAAGTGAAATACTTAGGAATCAACCTAACTAAAAATGTAAAAGATCTATATGCTGAAACTTTTACTACTCTGAAAAAGGAGATTGAAGAGGATATTAGAAAATGGAAGGATATTCCTTGCTCTTGGTTAGGAAGAACCAACATTGTGAAAATGGCCATATTCCCAAAACTGTTATACAGATTTAACGCAATCCCAATCAAAATACCATTGACATACCTCACAGATCTAGAGAAAACACTCCTAAAATTCATTTGGAAACAGAAGAAACCTAGAATAGCAAAGGCAATTCTAGGCAACAAAAGCAAGGCAGGAGGCATCTCAATTCCTGACTTGAAACAGTACTATAAAGCCACAGTGAT
>PVLA01012561.1:0-43433 GCA_004027455.1 Hydrochoerus hydrochaeris | reverse complement strand
GACTTAGCTAACTTTGATAGATAACAAAAAACTGATTGTATTTAATATAGATCTCATCTTAACTTGATCTTGAACCACTTGTGGAAAAGTATAACTTCAAAAGGTATAATGCAATGCCATAGTAAAATGTTGGCTATAAAAAATACTCAAATCAGGCTGGGGATTTAGTTCAGTGGCATAAGCACTTGCCTGGCAAGTGCGAGGTCATGAGTTCAATCCCTGGTAGTGCAAAACCAAAATAAAACCAAAAAGTGCTCAAATAACTAACACCTGACAATTGCTGGCTACACTGGTAACTGATTATTGTTATAGGTTGATTGATGCTACAGGATTTACATTGAAAGAGTTCTAACACAGCTTCTCCAAGCTTCAACTGACCACCCATCCCATGTAACAACTAAATAAAAAGGAGGAATATGTTGAGAGCCATTGAAATTAGAAATTGAGCACACGTGCAGGGCTGCTGCATGACCAGGGCAAGATAACACGTGAGGACACCTGACTGCAACTCCAATTAACTAAATAAAGACTGTAGCCACAGGCATTTCACCCCTTTAGTGAAATGCAACATGGAAATCTTCTCCTAAGATACTTCTTTTTGATAACATAATTTTTTAATGTAATTTGTTACTTGCATAGTCCTTGAGCCACACCCAAGTTCTGTTCAGCTTCCTGTGTTGTTTGAAAAAAATTAATAAATATATGCTGCCCATATTTTGTAGATTGTTTTGATCCTCCAGGATCCCTAAAATCATAGCACTTGTTTCATTTATTTAAGCCTTCACTGTACACTCATTTGGGAGATTGGGGATCTAGGCCAGGTCCCCTATGCAATCAAACCACTTAAGTCATAGTTTTCTAACTATGGCATAGATTTCTAACTTTTCTGCTAAGTACATGTAACCTTGGCTAGTCTATTCAATCTCCTCAATCCTGAATTTTCTCTTTTGTAAAAACATAATATTTTCTCATTTGGTTCATTGTGAAAAATATAATACATTTTAACATCTATGATGCTTGTTTCTTGCAAAGAGTAAGCATGTAGGAAATTATTTTCTCTAATCCTTAGTTTTCTTATCAAAAAAGTTATTCAATAAGAATCACTGCACACCCAAAAAGTAGCTGATGTTACTTTTTAAATTAAGTGGCATAATCACCTAGAGAGCACAAATACAAGTGGAGGACATATTTTCATCCTGGGATTTAATATCTATATCTTAATAGAGAAGATATCTGAACAAGTCTTGAAATAGAGATAAATGCTAGCTACACAAAAAAGAACTAGAGAAGGATTTCTAGGTATGGAGAAAGATTAAAGGCATAGAGATGTGAAACAGTATACTTTTATGGGAACATAATGTCAGCAGGTTATTTGGTAAGGTTTAAAATAGACACAAGAAAATGTAAAAATGAAACTAGAGAATAAATCATAAGCTCAGATCAGAGGGCACTTAAGATATATTATGTAGACACTGAAAGGTTTTAAACAAGGAGGTAATATGCATTTACTGCCAAAAGGAACCACTGTACTGGAAGTTGAAGAATAAGTGTTGGGAAGTGGGCTTACTGGTAGAAAGGAGAAATTAGAAAGTTATGGCATTCATCTCAGTAGAAATAATTCTCTGAATAAAATACTTGAGGGAGTCAGTGTAGGAAATATTTATGATACAAAAAAAATGTAAGACTTAGTGACTGCTAGGTTGTGAGGTTAAATGAGAAATGAAGACCAAGGTGGATATCTAGATCTCTGGCCATTACCTAAGCTCTGAATCTAAAAGAAAAAAATAGGTTTTGGAGAGAGAAACAAATAATGAATTAATTCAGCATTGCGGTCACATATACTCAGCAAGCAAATGAGTAAGGGAGCTTACACAGATAAGAGCTGAAGACAAAAATTTGAGATACATATAAAATATCACTTACTTTCCAAGATGAAGTGAAGGGTTAAGTTAGATAGTGTGTATAAGTCATCTAATGTTTCACAACAATATAAATAAAATAATTCAAATGATGTGTTTATGTGTTTCATTCTAAATGTAATTACTTTTCCATCCTGGGTAAAATTATAAAGCTAATCTTTGTATTTAGATAGAGTCCTAAGTTAAAAGTACCACTTAACAATCTCTCTCTGGGTTTTACAGAAAGTTTAAGATTACTGTAAATCTTCCCAGTTACATTTTTCTAATCACTGAACTATTAAGGAGCTAGCTTCATAATATTTCTCCAAATCTATGAAACAGTTGTCTACTATCATACCTCTTTTATAAAAAAGCTTCTAAGAAAAAGGATCCTCTGTTTTACCATACAAAATTCATTCTTACATAATAACTTTAACTCAGAAAATTCAATTTCTAAATACACTGAATAGGGAAATAATATAACTGAGAGTGCATTGTTCAATTTTCCATTCCACCCAAAGGTTCAATTCCTGACAAGCTTCATAAAGATGACAAAATGGAGAAAAATAGGAGAAGTAATAATTTTTCTTACTCTCATTCAAAAATGTTTCCAATCTTCCTCCCCAAGATAATGGCAAGTGACCACACACCAACAAAGAAAAGAGTATCAAATAGTCCTTTAAATACAAAAATTTTTTGGTAACTCAATACACCTAAGAGTTCAATTTTCCTTTGTAAAAAACCAAAAAAGTTCACATTTGTAGCTAATTTCTAATTGAACATTTTATTTTATTTCATTTTATTTTATTTTTTTTGTGTGTGTGTACTGGGGATTAAACTCAGGACCTTACGCAGGCAGGTGCTCATGCTGCTGAGCTAAATCCCCAGCTTAACTGAACATTTGAAAAAATACAAATTGTGTTTCCAAGTTTTGACATATATGGATTAATTTTTTAATTTCTTTTTGTTTTGTTAAACATTTAAATTAGATCAATGGATAACACACATTTATTCTGCCATGATATTAGAGAATCAACCTTATTCATTGCCATGACCTAGTTATAGAGATTTTTAGGCCATAGACTGTTGGAGTAGCTATAAATTGATAATGGATTATGATTACACCCAGGAATGTAATCAGGTCTTATCTTTCAAAGGAGAGGATACTTGAATTAATTCTTAATATGAAATACAATATCTGGAATATAGTTTTTATTATAAAACTTCCCTTGAAACAGAGCAGTTTTCAACACTGCTCATCTGCTTTTTATCCACATTAGAAGAGAAATCTTTCCTAGATTTGATTAAAACCCCAAAATATACACTGCTGATTTTGTCAGCATAAAATCTTACTTAATCCTAGTTTCAGAACATTAAGTTCATAGTTCTCTAATGAATAATGTTGCACAAATTACCTGTTAGAAAAATATTTTATAGGAAAAAGAGCCAGTCCTGTTCCTGTGCATATGTTGCTTTCAGGAGGCTTGCTTCTCTCAGGTTACCAGTATGGACAGGGAGAAACAACCAGATGTGTCCTATGCATCTGCAGGCAATCTGAGGTACTTACTTTCATGGGCAGCCATCCTGGCTGGGAGAATCACATGTACACACCCCTATACACCTGCCACCATCAGTGGCAGGGGGAGGAGTCCCCATGTAGCCATGCAGGTTGAGAGAAGAAGCAGCCCCACTGCCACACACCCATATCCATTGGTATAGCACACAGGTCTGGGATGGCTTGCTCTTTGCCCCACTGCCTACCTGCGAGCCTGAGTTAAAAGAAACCCAGGTGATTGGCCCATTCCCTTACACTGCAAAAGGACACTCAATGTAGGAAGTGCCTGGGAACCAGCTGGTTGGAAAGAACCCAGGAAAATGTCAAGACAAAGGAACAAGATGCAATCTGAAATCTCCAGCCCACACAGAACAACTCTTTCTGGGAGATAGAGACTTGGAAGTATTTGGCAGTCACACAGCTGAAATCTCTGAAAGAATAGCAACTGAAGTAAATAACAAACTTCATGAGGCTTTAAAAGTAATCAAATCAGAAATATTATCTCAGGTAAAAGAACAAATCATAAACATAATGAAAGAATTGCTGTATATATCTAAAGAAGACATAGATTTAAAAAGATCATAGGAAAATGAGGGCAACTGTGAATGAACAATGTAGGAAGGAATTAGAAAGCATGAAACACATTCAAAGAAATATCCAGGAAATTAAAATCTCCATCAAAAGAGGAAAAAAAAACACTTGAAAGAGACTAAAGATGAACTTTTAGATATTGAAGACAGAATTGCAGCTAGAAATTGTGGATGAAAAGATCTCTTAAAAATATGAGGAACCAGCAAATAATTCAACAGCTTCAAGAAAACACAAGGAAAAATAATTTAATAATGACAGGTGTCAAAAAAAGCAGGGGTCAACATAAGTGATATAAAGAAACTATTTACAGAATTAATAGCAGAGAACTTCCCAAGTATGGAAAAGGATGTGACATTCAGATAAGTGAGGGATATAAAACTCCAGTAGCCATAACAAAGGAAATCTATATCCAGACATATAATAATCAAGATCCCTGAAGTACAGCATAAGTACAGAATATTAAAAAGCTGCTAGAGAAAAGAAGCAGATGACCTATAAAGAAAAACCCATCAGAAGCATGACAGACTTCTCAACACAAGCCATCAAGTCAAAAAGAACTTGGAGTAAAGTGTTTCAAATCCTGAAAGAAAAAAATTCCAACACTTCAAAATTAATGGAAAAATAAGGCACTTCCATGACAAAGAACAACTGAAGAAATCCATGATCACCAAACCAACCCTACAAAGAGTACTGAAGAACATTCTAGAGAAAAATAAAAATGATCATGTTCTGGGAACAGTGGCAGAGCAGGATTGCCAGCAGGGCAAACAATTGAATGGAGGGGAAAAGCAGACAGCCAATGGCAGGAAAATAGCACAGCTGAGACAAGCCAGTGTATGTTGGCCATAATCATTAATATAGATAGCCTCAATTCACCAATTAAAAGTAATATAGGCAGTGTTGATTACAAGACAGAATCGGTCATTATGCTTTATACAAGAAACAGATTTAACTCAAAAGGAAATTCATAGACTGAAAGTCAAAGGAGGGAAAACAATGCTCTATGTGTCAAAGAACCAGAAAAAATTAGGGGTCACTTGCCCATCAACTGCAGAATAGGTAAGAAAGATATGGCATTTTCACACAATGGAAAACTACTCAATTATAAAGAAGGATAATCTCAAGGCTCTTGTAAGTATATGGATGTAACTTAAGATCATGCTCATGGGTGAAATTGTTCAGACTCATAAGTGAACATTGTGTTATCTCCTAGTGTAAAAAACTGGAGGACATAGTGGGATCCAAAATGTGCAATAGATATGATGAAAGTGATACAGGATGAAATATCTAAAAAGGGGATGTGGTAACCATTGTTAATTTTCTACTATCTTGCTTTGAATTCCTGTATTGTTTTCATAGTTTTGTTAAGTTTGGTTTTATTCTGCCTTGTTCTGTTTGATTTTACTCTGTCTGATGGTATGGGTAGTTATTTTGAAGATAATGGAATGTATTAGGGTAACCATTGTTGATTTCCTATTATCTTGTTTTCAAGTCCTGTAATGCTTTTGTTTTTTTATTTTGATTGGTTTTCTTTTGATTTTTTGTATTATTTCTGATGGTATGGACAACTATTTTAAAGAAAACAAGAGACATTATTGTACCCATTGTTGATTTCCTATTTTGTTTTGAAGTCTTGTATCACTTTCATTGTTCTGTTCTGATTAGCTTTATTCAGTTTTGTTTTGTTTGGTGTTATTCTATTTAAAAGAAGAAAAAGAGAAAAATATTTTATGAATTATTGAATCTATGGAAAGTATGTTTTCAAAATATATCACACTTTTATTGTCCTAGTGTTTATACAATACTAAGGAAAATGCTGTGTTTATAATCCTTTAATTCTCTTAGAAAAAATAATTTTCTTTATAATGAAATAGGAGGAAAAAAACCCTTCTCCTAGAGAAGAGTAAGTAACTGTGAAAGGTGCTTTTTCTGCAGTCATATGAAGAACATCCTAACACTAGAGGTCAGTGGACCATTTCCCTCTTCTGCTCCAATTGAAAATAGGTAGCATGAGAAGAAAGAATGATTCCCCTTTACAGCTGAAAGAATGTAACATGCTAAGAATTTATTGACTTTAAAATAGGGAGACTTTTGCAACTCAGCAAATGGTTTTATATTTTTATCTGGAATTTTTGCAGAAAAATTCAAATTCCCAAAGTTACAGAAAGCCTTATGCCCTTAATTTTATTCACTAAAATTTCAATTCCAACTACAGTTTCCCTCTCCAAGGTCACCAGCAAGTTAATGACTTGGAATCAGCACAGGTACCATACCTCTCCCAGTCTGAAACCAGTATTGTCTTCTTGAGAATGAGGATCTGTGAAATATCCACAGCCCCATCTTGGCCAACATCTATTGTGTAGTGACAAAATCCATGAAAGTCCCAAATCTTTCAGAAAAAAATTAAAATCACCTTTAAAACAAGAGATGAAAATATCTTCTCTAGTGTCTAATCAATAGTGTGAATATGATTATTTTAAACCCTTGTATTTATATTCTCAACTAGGATTGATTCTCTTAGGTTCTTTATAGTTAAGGAAAACTCTCACTATTTTGAAAGTTACCATTACATTTATTATTTTTGTGAGACTGTGAAAAATAAGTGTGATATATTTGGTCTTCTACCTGTTCCCTGGAAAAATGCTCTTAAAAACTCCTGAAATCTCTGGAATGATGAGGAGTGTCTTTGGTATGCTGAGAAAAACTGACCAGTAACTGAGAACTTCTATACAACTTCAAAATGGTAACTGCTCCCAGGAAAGACCAAGGCAGTAGAGAGTTGGGACTCTCATCCCCATTCCCCAAACTCTGAGAGAGAAGAATTAAAAAATGAGTTATTCAGCAATGACAAATAGATCTTGCCCATGAAATAAAGTCTCCATAAAAATGAAAGGTCAGGGATCAGGTGACCATATGGATGTGCCTTGGAGGTCGACATGATCTTAGAGAGCATAAAAGTTCCATATCCTTGCCACATGTCTTGCTTTATGAATCTTTTCCATCTAAATTTTCACCTGTGCTCTTTGAATATCCATTATGATAAGTGAGGAAATAAATTTTCCTAAGTTCTGTGAGCAGCTCTAGCAAATAAATCATACATAGGTTAGAGGCATAGAGTGATACCTATGCTTGCAACTGGCATCTGAAGTGGAAGTCATCAAGTGGGATTGACCTGTGGAATCTGGTATCATATCCAGGAAGAGAGTTTCAGAATTAAATTTAGAGGACACTCAGCTAGTATCTACTGAAACGTCCACCACAGAATTGGTTACATGGAGCAAAACATACCCCTAAAGTTTTGATGACCAGCGGTATGTATTGTATTGAGTGTGACAGAAGGAAAAACTGACTTGTTTTTCACATACCAATAACTAGTCACAACTGTACCAATTTTTCTAATGAAAGTTGATTATAAAGTTAAAAATATTTTTGCTTTACTTCAAAGAAGAGGTAATATTAAATCATGAAAAGCCACTATTTGGAGTCTCTTGAAATCCTGGTTCTTTCTTTGGGTATCTCTAAATTTCTATTTCCTCACTTATGAAACAGAAAAGTATCTGCTTGAGGATGCTTCAAAAATTAACTATCAAATACAGGGCCTGAAGTATAGATACCATGTGCCAGGCTTTCTATTTTCTACTGATTAAACCCAGCTGACAGTGGCTGCCAGTCCTTGTCCTATGTGAGCCCAACTGGATGTACTTCAAGAAGAATATATTATTGAATCACTAGCACTATAAAATAATTTTAAATCATGCATAGAAGGCAATTTGGCCCTAGGTATCAAAATTAAAATATGCATACTGCACTGTTTAACTCACAACTACCCTTTAACTTATGAAAACTCATGCCACAGATACACTTATGTGTGTGAAATGATATATTTTAAGCATATTTCGCAAAGTCTTGTTTACAAAAGCCAAAAATTTTAATCAACCTAATTGCTCAGTAGGAGACTGAAGGAGATTATGGAATATTCATATTGTGAAGCATATAATGTAACATTAAGAATGCTGAATCAGGCTTGGGGTATAGCCAACTGGTAGAGTACATGCTCACCATGTGCAAGACTCCAGGTTTCATCCTCAGTAAAATAAAATAAGATGAAATATCTCCATGTTTGTAGAATTTGCCCAAACTCAATCAGCTATGAGATCTTGAACAAATTGCTTTAGCTCTTTGACCTTTAGTTTTTGCATATGTAAAATAAGAATAATAGCAATACCAATGTTGTGTGCATGGGTGTGTGTGTGTACTTGGGTGTGCATGTCTGTGTGCATGCATATGCACATCTAGGACCATGTCTGGTCCATAGAAAGCATGAAATTAAATTTAGTTAATATCAATTTATGCATTCCACATATACCAGTGTCCAAGGCAGAAAAAAATAAAGTTTAGAACACCATGTAGAGTAGACTCCCATGAAGAAAGAAATCATACCCATAGCCTAGAATAATGCACAAAAATGTAGTAACAGTGTTAGACTCGGGAGACAAGCTGGGCACAGGGATGAGAGAAAGACTAACTGTGTGTCTCTTATTTTTCAAAAATTTTATTATCTGTATATATTATTCAAAGCATTAATTAATTTAAAAACACATCCTTCAAGATCATCATAAATAAAATAATAATTTTAAGTCTTTAATTACATAGATGTTAATTTGGGATGATAAATTAGAGGTGAGACTGGAAAGTGTCATTCATTCTTGCTTCTTTAGACCATACGGACAAAATAGGTCAACCCTGAATTATATATTCTAGTAAGAAGTTGCTGGATTTCAGAGTTCAGCTGTGGTATAAACACACCTTCAAAGCAGTGATTATACTACTAAATCCACATAAACCTCTAACATGTCCAGGCTTCTGGTGAGAATTGAAGGGTACATATATTCTTCACCCATAATACTTGGGTTTTCCTCTGACATGATTTTTACCAGGTCCACTAAAATAATTCTCAAAAATAGGTATTGCAAAGATCTGACCATTCAAGTCCTAGTAAGTCCCACAGCTGAGAGCATTTTATCAACATCTACAAGCTCTAACCATATCCTGACTCTATAATTAGTTATTTTCTAAGATGGGGGAAATGAGACCTAATACATTTGCTACATTGTTTATGTCAGTCTAATCCTAGGATTGATAAATGAGATGCTGGCTTGTTACTTTTACCTAAATGACTGTCTGATTCTCAAATTCCAGCCATTCCTCTTTTATTTTGCTTCAATTGTTGTCTTAAAGGTTGTTTGGGAATCTTTGTGCATCTTCCCAGGTCTCCTGTGAACCACTTGTGTTTACTTGAACAGTTTCTCAGTCTGTATTTGACCCTTTTCCTCTTCCTGGAGCCAAGTTTTATTAATTTCTGGAGAGTCTCACTTGGAACCCAATATAGCACCTCCATTCACACTAATGGTTACAAACTAGAACTACCATGAATACTTGCCCCTAACTTCTGCAATATTCCAATTACAACTTCAGGTGCCTTTTTGATCACCCCTCATCCCTGCAGCTTAGATGAATGGGTAATACATCCCCAATAAGGTATGCTTTTCTCAGAATGCAGTCAAGAAACTTCCTCCCATTGCCTCAAGGTGTCACAAGCCATCTCCAATCATGACTGTCATCGTTCTCTGGGCAGAGGGTAGAGCCATGGATGGACATGATTATAGATAGAAAATTTCTTTCTTTGCATGAAAATTTCATCATTTTGCAAAGTAAAATGTCACCTTCCTCCCAGAAGAAATGAATAATAGTTAAAAATAAGAATATTGGAAGTAATAAGATAGTGTACTTATTTCACTTTCATGTAATGAAAATTATTAAACAAGTTTACCTTTAAATAGTCATTTACTAATTTGACCTAATTTCTCATATCAAAATTTAGAAGAGACCTAGAGACATTAGCTAAAGCACATGGTAATTATTCAGAGTTCTTATTCTCCAAAGTAATCTCCATTGAATACACTGAAAAAAACTTCCTGAAATAAGTAAGACAAGTTGTCTCTTCATTCTAAATAATTTATTTATAAAAATCATTCATTCATTTTTCCACAAAGGTTTATCATCCTAGCAGCTTTGTTATTAGAGAGTTTAAGCTATTTAGCCCTCAGCTTGTCTAATCCCTCTTGTTGAAAGACCAAAAAGGCAAAAACAAGGGGATCTATAGCTATGTCTTCACACACAGTGTTTTAGCCTCCTCATATCTAGATAGAAAAAGCACCATTGTGTCCACAGCTTTACAGTTCCATCTGTGCTGTCGTTCAAAAGCTGGGTCTCATTTGCATCAAGGGCCATAGAGCTGATATCTGCATTGCCATGGCAACCAGCTGTTTGATTTTCTGCCCAGTGTCTATCATCCAGAAGGTAACTGTAGACCCTGCATCAGAGCTAATAATCTAAGAGAGAACAACATTGCAGAGAAATTAAATATAGTCCCCAGTTCAAATATTTTTCATTTCAATAAAAATATCTATCCTGTGCATTTCCATTGCTGAGATCCCCAACAGTGAGAGAAATTTTTGTAACCTATTTCCTTTTTGTTAAGATAATAACATTTCAATTTCTAGGCCATTGGCTGTGGTAATGAAGCCATGATCCCCTTTATCAGGGGAGATAGGAATATGCTTTCCTAACCCACCATTCAGTTTAGCATCAAGGGGCCACCCTGAAATCAAATCCTACTATGAACAAACATAAATATTTTGCATTTGGATAAGAAATTGAATTTTATTGGTCAAGGTTGTCTGACACTATTTAATATGTGAAAGTATTTTTATTATATATCAGTTCCATTTAGCATTCAGAAAAGAATGCCAACAGCCATTGTGGGAAAAAATTAATTTTTACTTATTACTGGAGCTATTGCTTTTTAAAGTGCTTGTCTCTTGCTTTAACTTTAAGGTGCTAAGTACATTTTTACAACTGAACACAATTATTCATATCTTACTATGAAACCAAGAACACAGGTTAAACATAAATCTACACTTACACTTCAAGAGCAAAGCAGCAAAACACACACTAATAGGGATTGGTTTGTATATATGCAGCAGTCCAAACATGAGAAATGTCATAGTGGCAAGTAGATTGATGCTTTGGTCCCAGGTATTTAAGTATCCTTTAAGGCATTTATAGGTTAAAACCTCCCAGATAATACAATTGAACAAAATCAAATGATGAAAAAAATTATAAACATATAAGTGTATGAATAGGAAATTTTCTGGATCAATACCTAACTTTTGAGAAAAGAAAGCATTTACTTTGCTACTCAGCTATTGATTTCTATCATATAAATGTAATCTATGATGAATATGTTAAATGTGAATTCTTCACTTTCATGATCAAGTAGGTTGAAGTTTGTCAAAT
This sequence comes from Hydrochoerus hydrochaeris, assembly GCA_004027455.1. Taxonomy (NCBI): domain Eukaryota; kingdom Metazoa; phylum Chordata; class Mammalia; order Rodentia; family Hydrochaeridae; genus Hydrochoerus; species Hydrochoerus hydrochaeris. Next base: position 32,030 of record PVLA01012561.1, on the reverse strand, counting down.
GTATTTTAAGAAGAACCAGAGAGGAACCATGGTGCATGAACATCTCATCAGTGCCTGCCTCCATGATGGTGAGGGACTTCAGTGATGAAACCCTATTTCCAAAGTCATAGTCTAGACCAGTGGGGATGAACCTATGACACATGTGCTGCAGCAGGCTGTCTGTGATCACTGAAAGCACAAAACTGCTTGCCATCACTGAGCTAGACCTGCACATTAAAGCCACCTGAAAAACTTTAAGCACCACTGCATACCAGAACAGAGATTCTGCTTTAACTGGACCAAGCAAGGGAATTCTTTTAGGAGCTCCACAAATTATTTAAATGTACAGGCTGTGCTAAGAACTAGATAGAAAAATAATAAGAAAACTCATACAGGCCATACAGTGGTATCACTCTTGTACAAGGTGATAACACAGGGAAAAACCCAAAGTCCAATCATTGGGGTGGTTGAAGAAGAGCTTGGAAGTGGAGGGGAGAGGGGTGAGTCAAGATTTGGACAGAAGTTGAACATTGATCTGGAATTGAAGATACAAACATATCTATTATATCCCAGACTTCTGCATTAGTTCTGTTTGATCTTTATTTTTTAAAAACCTCTTTCTAAAAATTGGCTAAGTAGCTTTTGCAAGCTTCTGTAACTAAGTTTGATAGCTTGTGTGACAATCATGCCATAAGCCTACCTTGATTCCAGCATAGTCTCCCAGGTAATTGACAAACTGCTTGAAACACAAGAGGGCTTGAAAAATATTCCAAATGAGAGAAACAATAAGGAGTTCGATAAAAATCTAGTTGCAAAGAATTTCAAGGGGCAAATATGATGGACTATCAGATAAAAAGGCAAGTTTGAGATGAAATTTTAGAAATTCCTAGTATATAACTAGAGAATAATGAATAATGTTTAAAACATTTCAGTGGGAGAGAGTTGATAACTTTATCAGCAGGGTGTGTAATTAACCTACAAGATTAAAAACTATTATTTTTATTAATAAGGAGAAGAGTTATATAGGCATTTTTGATGATTAGCTTGGGGAGATACTGATAGCTGTGAGTTGGAAACCAAGCTCGAATTTCAGAGACCTTGCGGAGCTCAGTAGCAGTCCAGATGAGAGAACTCATGACATACATCAGTTCCAGATAGAGAAACAAGAGAAAAAATTGGAAACAGGGGCACCATGTAACATTTATGTTTCATCAATCCTAAGCATATGATCTCTGTTAGCCTTGTCTTCCCTGAAATTAAAACTCTGAGGAAACAATTTCTTAAATGATATAAAAGTCTATGATACACTTTTTTGTACAATGGAATCAAAAGTACCTAAAATATTTAATTTTCCTGTTAAACCATAGCATAATTTCTAGAACAAATGACCTGGATACTTGAAACAACGTGGTCTAACAATTTAATTATCATTTCATGTAGCTGTCAGTGTTGCTGTTTGATGTTGTCTGTGTAGCACCTGTGGTAGTTAAGCTCACTGGGATGCTATAGCCAGAAGGCCTACCTTTCACTCTCAGCTGCCTCACCAACTAGTTATCTGATGTTAGTCAGTAAGGGAAAGCATATTAGTTAACTTCTCTAGGACTTGATTCCCTCAGCTGTAAGCCAGAGGTAATCATAATACCTAGTTGAACACTTTGTTATAAGATTTAAGTAAGCTAACATTTATAAATCACTTACCATAGTGGACAACATAGCAATAAATAGGACATAAAATTTGCCATTTTTACCATCCTATGTCCGTTTGTCTGACCTTTTATTATGCTTCTTTGACTTTATAGATCTAGATCAATTTTAAAAATAGTATCTTGCTTTCTTCTGACTATAACAATGAATGTAGATGATTTGGAAGCAACATTTAGAGCCACTTTGAAATTTCCATTTATATCCTACTTGTGATAGTTTTACATAATTGCTTAGAAATTTGGTTTATAGTCATTAAAAACAAATCCAGGAAAATACAATTTTCTAAGTATGGTGAATATTTTTTTTCTTAGAGGTCTTTTAATAAAATATTGAAAGTTATCAAGGACCTTATTATTTTTATCTAAAAATCATTCATAAAGAATTTATTATATGCTAGACATTTCAGTATAAAGAGACATTCCTTAACAGAAATAAAAAGAGTGAAATAAAATTTAAAAGGACATGTTCAAGGAGAGATTTGCTTACTTGTCCACATTGGTCTCACCCACCTTGTAAAGCATCTCATTCTCCACTCCATCATTTTTACCAAATGTAGACAATTGATCTGGAATTAGTTATCTGCCCTTTTTGCTGCTTTGCACTCTCCTTTCCTGCCTACCTGGCTGAGTGCCAGCATTCACCTCATCACTTTTCATCACCTTTCTCTGCTCATTTAACAATTTCTCACAGAATTTGAATCAATAGTGACAACAGTGCACAGCCAGTCTGGTTTCATTTTATGGCAATGTGCCTTCTGGTGCTGTCCATAGGAAAATAATATGTTAACACTGACTATGACACAAACATACAACCAGTATTAACCAGCCTTTCTTACTGTAACAATATTGGAATCCAAGAATAATAGTACAAATGAAAAACCCTTCAAATGTTAGTGAATGTATTTAATGTTACTTAACAGATGAAGGAAACTGTCTAAAAGACAGTGGGGACTTTACTTTTAGCAAATCATTTTTATTTATAATAAAGCTCTGGACTAAACTGGCAACACACTTACATACCATACTTTGATGGTACCAAAACCTTTAAAGATGCAATTCATTCCTGGCTGTCTTTTATGGGATTAAACCTCAGCTAATGAGGACTGGACCCTGACAATGTACATCTCTGAAGAGGCATTATCCTAATAACTATGCATCAGAGCAAATGGGCCTCATGAGCCTGACCATCCACCAATGGGGACATGCTCCATCTCATGTACCTGAATTAACAGCGGTTTAGGAATATATGGGTCCTTTGGTTTCTCTCCTCTGAGCTGTTCCAGCAAATCAGACAATTTTATGAGAAGTGAGGCTGTATCCCTGTCATTGAATTGTCTTCTTGTAATCCCACACCACACAAGGTGTGTTACTGTTCTTTCATAAACATTCCAAGTCCTATCTTAGCAAAAACCAGAATCCAAACTTATAGCAGCACATGCTGCCTTCCACTGGCTATCTGGGAGTAGAGCTATTTGATTTAATTGCTGTTTATAGTTTTATTGCTTTTGTCAGTGTTATTTATGGCTCTATAAAAAAGCAGGTTATTTCTTTTATTTTCATTTTTATCAAATCTCTAGAAGCTGTAACCCAATAAGTAGGGAGATAAGAGGAATGACAATATTGCAGAGAACCAGCACAAAGGATTCACATGTTTTAAGGCAGTCATTCTCTGTTTATAAATCTTGCTTATCAGATTTTACCTCTTCCTAGATGAATTTGTAATTTGCTCTTTCAAATTCATTCCTTGAATTTATTAACACTTGTAATGTATGAGGCACTAGATATCAGCACTGAAGATACCACAGTGAACTATTCTTCTTTTACTTTTATAGGAAGACAAAGGGAGAAATGCAGCCAGATGTAGAAAGAAAAGGAAGGGGGAAAGCGCATGTAAAAATAATGCTTGTGGGGACAAGAACTGTAAAGAAATATAACAGAAGAAAGCCAAAACATCATGTGTTGGTGGGCAATCAGGGGTCTGCAAAAACCTCACCAAGGAATTATTTAGATAACTGAATGAAAAGGTGTTCTGAGAAAGTGAAGCAGCAATGCAAAGGCCCTGTGGCAGGGTGTCATTGGCACATCCAAGGAGCTGCAAGGAGGCCCACAGGATTAGGCAGTGTGAGGAGGATGCAGTGTCACTGGCTGTGCCTACTTAGGCTCAATGCACAGTGATTACAAAACTCCAACAAGTGCTAGGCTTTTTTTGTGTAAAAAGCATTTAAATAAATATATTATTAAATGTGAAGGATCATTAAATATAGACCTATTCAAAATAATATTTATAAAAAAATACATACATTCATGTTTACTTGGACAAGAATAAAATAGCTTAAAAAGTGCCCACATAGCTCACAAAATTTGTTTTCTTTATGGAAAGAAGCTGATCAAGTAGATACAGAGGGAAGAGAACACTATTGTCATACTTTGATTTGTGCTTTTGGATTTTGGAACATGTAAACATTTTATTTCTGCTGAACTAAGCACATTAAACAAACAAGGGGTGTGTGTGTGTGTGTGTGTGTGTTTTGGTGTAAATTATAGGGCTGGGGAACTTTTTATATCTCCATTAAGTGACATAAGCACATGGCCTTGGGACTGATATGCAATCAATCACAGCTTTAAGCTGGCCAGTGGAGAAAAGCTGCATTCATGGAATAACCCAGAACACAGCAAGGAAGCAAGAAAGGGGAAATTTTTCATTAGTGTTCATCCAGCTTTGTTCAAAGGAGAAATTCATTGATTTTGCTCTAAAAACAAGTACTAAAATGTTATACTGTCCTGTAAGAGGGAGATAAATTTCCCTCAAGGCAAACTTCACCCCTTTTCTCAAATTCTACAATTACCAAGAGAATTTCCTATTGAACTGTTTCTACTCTCAAATACTTCAATCCTCCCCAAAATGATGTGCAGCACAGAAGACGTGGTCTGCAGTCATGATTTGACATAAGGTTTCCTGTGATTACCCTTCAAAAAGCAGCACATCTAGATAAAATGAAGAGGATCCCATCTTTCAATTTGCAAAGCCAAACCCTCATGAATCCCCACAATGGATCTAGGATTTCTGTTGGAAGAAGCCAGACAGCCATGATTGATGAGTTTCTTTGGGCAACCATGTTTGTGATTAATATGTGTGCTCTAGAGACCAGGTAAAATGGTAAAATTCTAGGAGGCTATTTTTGGGTTATATTATCTAACACATATATCTTTTGACCAAGAGATTCATTCATAAGAATTTACCCTAAAGAGATAACATCATGAGTGTGAATATATTTATATACAAAAATTTCATAAGAGCAAAACATATACCAGAGGAAATGGATTTGTAAATTATGACACAAGATACTGTAATGCCTTTTTAAAATGAGAAAGTAGGTTTAGGTGAAGAAAATATATTACAAAGTTTATTGAATTAGACAGTAGGATACAGAACCATATTTATGAGAAGTAGGTTATGCACAGAGAGATTTTAGAACTCAATGCTAAGATTTCAGCAATTTTACTGCACTGTTTTACTTCCTTTCATTAAGCATATAGTGTTTACATGTAATATTTTTTCAAAACAAATACTATTCCAAAAGAAACAGTAAAAATAATTTGTCAAAATTGATAGCATCTGAATATCCATCTCAACTATAAATACATCCAACATGCAAGGCAGATTGAACCAGTATTTATTTTACAAAATCACATAAAGCTATGTCATTAGGATGAGGCCTACTGTCATCCTATAGAAATTTTATCTATTCTATGACATCTTGAAATACATATTTTAAAGTTTCCTAACATTCATGGGTTTTTAAGAAAAGTTTTATTTAAGAAATTACTGCAAAGATGGTTGGGTAGAATTGCCTCTGGGATATTGAGTTACTTCAATTCTTTCCCCAAAACAAGCACATACTAGGGACTGCTGTATCCAGTTCCAACTTGTTCAGGTGCTACCTGGAGGTAGGCAAAAGTTGCCATAAGCGTGTGGTTCCTTTTTAAAGGTTTTGTGTGACTTAACAACACCGTTTTAATTTACGAGATGAGGGAATCACAAAGCAAGAACAGTGCTGAAAGAGTTTTGTCCTAGAATAAATTACTGTATGACTATGGCGGTGGTCTGACATGGCAGAAGGCCAAAGCGGGAATGCTTACCACTTCTCGCTTTTTCCCCAGCCTTAATTGCAACTTCCTTTTGCATGTGAAGAAAATTCCAATCAGCTCCTAGCACATCATCAATGCCCGCCTTAAGCACCACCCCCGCTCAAAGGTTACATATGTCCCATACCCCCCATATTCTGGTCAAAAGAGACAGCGCAGATGCCATGGGTTGTGTGCTCCTTTCCACGTCCTCACCTCAATAAACCTGTTTGTTCTGTACTTTTATTTATTGTGCCAGAAAACTCTTTCAAGTGCCATGCTGCTTTTATATGGGAATTATGTTAGATTTCCCACTGATGTCCAAATACAATGAAATAATAATAAAATATGGGCAACATGTTTAAATGACAACATCAGTAGGGAAAGGTTTCATTAAATTCACATAATGAAAAACTTTCAAGAATGACCTTAAACCTAAGAGAAAAAAAAAAAGGCAAAAGCTAATGAACTGAAAAGGCACAGGGCCTATTGATAGTAGCATGAGAAATGGCAGTAGCTGGACAAACCTAGCATTTGAGCACACATTTTGTGGCCAAAATAGTGTTTGGAGTTGTGGGAAAAGGCAGAAATAAAAGTCAAGATCTTTCCTTTGCAACACAAACACAGGAGGAGAGAAAAAGAAGAGTCTAGTTACATGTTCAGCTGAGAAACAACTAGATTGGAGACATGGCCAGTGTTCAGAGAGAGAAGTAAAAGTAGCTGGATATCCCTGGAGACTTAAAGGCATGACCAGACCAAGGCTGCACCTCACAAGGAGCAACTACAGTAGTGGAAAAGAGGAGGGAGAAAGGCAGCTGACTGGCTTCTCTCAAGGGCATTCCTGAGAGGGACAGGGCCACCAAACTGCAACCCAGTGCTAACACTTACATTATTTCTAACATTTGTTACCACATGACACATGGTTAAAATAAAGATTAAGGCACCCCAAAAAGTTAATAAGAAAGTGAAGTGCATAAAGTAGCCACTGTCCCTTAGTGTATGGAAGAGTCAGAGAATCCTTTCTAGCACAGGCAGCGTGGGATGAAGGAGGACAGCTTCAAGTGCCCAGAGGCCAGTCCTAGCATGACAATGCTGGCAAAACACAATGTGTCACCATTTCTATCCCTCCGCTCTCACAGGAATATATTTTAAAAGCCTGTAAACTGAACCTCAGATACGTTCAGTAGTCTGTGCAGTTTTTCAATCCTCCATCTCTCTAAACGTTCATATTTCAAAAGTTTTTGTTTTGTGATTGATCTTTAATCTTAAAAACTATTGAGTCACTTAAGTAGAGTTCAAGTATGTAAACATATGTAAACGTATGTAAACATATGGAACTAAAATATATGTATATATCCATATACATGCATTTCATCACATTAAACTGAATAATTAATTGTTAAGGTATAAGGATACAGGAGCACACATTCCCTTAGCCATTAGAACAGTGAGACATCATATATCACATAGCTTCTAAAATTTCCACTGCACACTTAAGACAAATTAAAAGCATTAACATAATGCTGAAAATGGTTTGATCTCTCAGATTCCTCAGGAGGACTTAAGGCCTCTAAGGCCCAAGACCACATTGTGAGAACTGTTTTAGCCTCCAACTTGTGTTTTATTTCCTAAGTCAGCCTAGGGTATGTTCTGGGAACGCCCTTCACTTTCTGCCTCTGAACTCCATTTATGCCTCAGCTCCTAGAACCTTTGTGCTAAGAGCTCCAAAATGTAGCTCTGTCTCCCTATAAGCACTGTGAGCACTCAAGCTTCTTCACCAAGGTGACCATGCTGTATCTTCTGTCTGGCACCACTTTCTTCTCTTTTAGATTTCCACTAGTTTTCAAGTCTCAGTTACCACCTACTACAAGCCCAAACCAACCTGATCATTTTCTTTGAAGAGCTCTTTTCTCTCTACTTCATTTTATATATTCCATTGATTCTTGTGAGTTAATGTATGTCTTCCCTTCTTTTATTTTTATTTGTTCAAAACTATTTTATTTGCTTTGTTTAAATACTCTAAACTGAATTATCAATGACTGATAGGACTGCAAGTGATATTCTTCTCTTTATACTTTTCCACAAGAAAATCTTATAACATGAACATGTTTATATATTATCAATACATAACACTATTTCTTGTGATACACAATTCTATGTGATTTATATACAATGCTTTCAATTAATTATACAACTAACAGCAAGAGTTAGGAGTTTAATGGATTGGACATTCATACTTCCTACCTCATCTCCCATAGGTACACATTCTTTTCTGGCCTGTAACTTTTGATGCATATTTACATTACCTTGGTTTTATCTTTATGCCCAAGTGACAGATTCCATATCTTTGTGTTCCATTTCCTGAATTCCTCATGGGATATTTATTTATTACCAGGCTACATAGGATCTTAACTTCTAAACACAACTTTTTAACTTTGCAGATCTCAATTAGCAGAATGTTCTCTTGGAAGCAAACATATCTCTAGGTGGCCACCAGGGAGCAGAATTAACTGGTTACCTTCATAAAGTTCAGTAAAAGATTTGTGAGAGAATGTTTTGTAAAAGATTTTATCTCTTAATATTCTAGGAAAATTCCAGAAAACAGAGTATTTGAAGTAGCGACATGACACATACTCATTACCAAAAAATGGCTTTCCAGACCTTGCACAAAATCTGCACTATCATTTCTGCAGGAATGCAGAAGCTTCTATAGATGGTAGAGAAAAGAATGGGTTGGAGTCATTGTATAATTGGCCGCTTGCTTTCTGCTCCCCTCCTGCTGTGCTGTTACAATAAGGCCTAAGGTGATCATAACAGTAAACTGATCTCCAATGGTTTTGCTCCTGCATCAGACCCCCAGGCTGCCCAAACCCAGGTTTGCCAGCTCTCCTGGCTGGACCTCCCTGACCTTTAAGAAGGGCTGTGGTCTTTGCCACATCCATGCTTCAGGGGAGCAGAGCATCTTCATTGAGATGCAGGTAGTGCTCCCATGAGCAGGGGCTGCAGAAAGTCATTAAAGCAGTGAAGAGATAAACAGTCCTCGCACTGCATACCAAATGGCATCACATTTAACTGAATCATTTTATTATGAATACATCCCAGGCTGCCACTGTGAACCAGTCATGTACAATATGTTGGCAAAATGGATCTCTGCTAATTACATTTCATGCATATTTCAGAACTTTCCACAGGGATACAGGAGAATGGTATTCATAAAGGGACTTTTATAGCCATGTTCACTTGCGTTTGGTGCAAGACCTAGACTAGCATGTAACAGAGATAAGTTCAGTTACATTATGTTGTGTTTATTTTAGCTGGAATGTTGTAATTCCTCATAACTCTATCAGTGCTGTTGTAGTAACCAGCTAAAATGAAGTCTCTCTCCTAATCCACCTGGAAACAGTCTTGAAGAAAAGCACATGGCTCTTAAGTCATTTTCTCCTATTTTTTTTTTTTGGTTTATCTTCAACTTTGTATTAGACTGAAATAAAGAAATGAGACTCTGGACTTGGGGATGTCTTAGGGAAGTGACAGAACAGAAGGCATCATTACCTGCTTCAAGAGTGAATTATAAAGAACACAAGGGACTGATTTAAAGAACACGAGTGGCTGGTTTTTCATGAGTTTTCACCCTCTTGCTGGTTTCACTTTTCATTGCCAACAATGCTAGCTGATTATTCAACGTGATGAAAAGCCATCTGTGGGTTTCATCAAAGTGGGAGAGGCATCTGAAATCCTGACTTTTGGTGAAAGAGTACACTATCCTCTGGATGGACAGCTGGTGATGAATATCCCAGAGTCTCAAAATCTGGATGAAAGTGATTCAGTTGTATAAATATATCAAGGAGAATTCTAATTTTTAACAACTTTTTTCTAGTTCACTCTTGTCCCCAGGCACACAGTTGTTTTCACCAGTGTTCAAACTGGTTTATTCCTGTACTCTAGAACATATTGTTTTATGCTTCAATTATCTACTTAAATACTTCCTAAATTTTAATCTCCTCCAAGGAAGAGATTATGTTTTATCCCAATCCCTGAAATAGGGCTTCTTCACATTTAGAATATGCTTCTTAATGGAATGTGATATTCTCAGATTCTGTTATTAGATTCTTTTCCATCATTGGAGATTTAACCCAGGGCCTTCATGTTAAACTATATCCCTTAGTGCCCCTCTTAGGGTCTCACTAAATCATTAAATTGCCCAGACTGGACTTGAATTTACAATCCTCCTTCCTAGGACTCTCAGAATGCTGGGATTATAGGCATTCATCACCACACCTGATGGGATATGGCATCTCTCCAAGCAAAAATAATTTGTGAGTATAATTATATTGAGAATTTGTGATATTGGGTTACTTATGTGAGTCCAATAAAATCAGAAGAGTCTTTAAATGTATAAGAGAAAGCAGGAATAAAAGATCAGAGTGTTACAGTGTGAGGACTCTTCCTAGGTTTATGACTGAGAAAGTGGCAAAAAGGGGGCATGATCCAAAAAAATGGAAGAGGTAGGGAAGTTGATTCTCCCTGGAGCCTCAATAAAGGAGCAGTCCTCTTGCCAAGGCCTAGATTTTTAGGACAGTGAGAGCTGTGTCAGAATTCTGGCCTAGAGAACAAAAAATACTATAAATGAATGTTATTTTAAACCACTACACTTGTCATTTTCATAGTAGCAATGGAAAACTAATTCTTCCTCTCTCTCTCTCTCTCCCCCTGGATGTCTGTTTGTCTATCTCTCTCTCACTCTCTCTGTGTGAAATAAAATAAATACTATTAAAATAAATAAAGTTCAAATGAACCACAGATAAGATGCTTACTTTGGTATAATAAAAATATATAAATGGCATGTATTTATCAATCGACAGTAGAGGACAAATATGAGTCCTTGCTCAAGAGGCAGGGTACTCTGAATTCACCAGATAGTAAATAATTGTTTTCCCTATTTTTCCTTCTCTTTCAACCTCCTTCATTCCAGTGAAAGTGAGTCACACTAAGAATCCAGAGGACAGGAGAGAAGCTTTACAATACAAGCACCTGGCCATCACAGGGTGTACAGAAAATGTAGACTACTGAGGAGGAAAAAGTTAAGGTGAAGACAATGAAACACTGCTTCAAAAAGGATTAGAGAGCAAATCCAGGGTCAGGTTTTTGGCTTCTCTTCTGGGCTCTGTCCTTTACTTACTAGTGACCACCCACAAGTTTCCTTTTCTTTCTGTTTTTAATGCAATACCTACCTGAGACAATGCTATGAGAATTAAATAAGAGCCTATCTAGCATGATGTAATAAATGTTACATAATGCCCTTTACTGTTACATTTATTTTATTACTTTTTATTGTAGAAACATTAGAACCTAGGAGCAAAAAAATATTATTTCCAATAAACTAGTCTATATTATTCAAAGTGAGGCTTATTTCTAAATCATCTATAAAAGCCTGTCATGAGATGATGGTTTATTACTTCATTAGGCCATCAACCTCATAGTTATTAATCTACTTCAAATCAAATACACATGTGGAACAAAATCCGTTAAAGATGCATGTTCTCTCCTCTACTAATGCCCAAAGGAATACCTTCTTTGGGGACATAGGACACATATTTCTCCAATCTAAACATTTAATTTTTTAGTCCTAGTGATTATTATATTTTTTCAGTAACATACATTAATTATTGCACCCACTAATTCAAGATGCTATCTTTGAGTGGTTTGGGGTGCTTACTGACCTGATTTAAGCAAGGCATCCAGGACTGACCCAGTGTTTCAAGTGAGTTCTAACAACTATAGGGATTATGACCTTAAAGCAGCACATTTATGCTTCAGTGATTAAGCCATTCCATTGTGTTTTTCTCCTGCCTTAACATTTTGATTGAACAAAAGTATAGATCTTATTTATGTGAACAATTTGTCTAGCCAAATGTCTTCTACCTTGCCTCTGAAAATCTGATTCTTTTACTTATGATTAGGAAATGTTCTGTTTTTTACCTAGAGTCTCAATATAGCATAACATTTGAAATTGTAATTCAGTCATGTGAACAGTTACTCCTTGGTTTTCCTATGCATTTCATGGGACACAGTGGATGCTGAATATTTTTTAATTTGTTAAAAATATGGCTTATCAAATAACTACATTTTATCTGATTCATTAATGTAAAGCTTAGATAGGATAGGTACAAGAGTGTTTCATTAAACAAAAAGTCTGTCTCTGTCCTACATAGTTACTCACCAATATCCCATATAACTCACAGTAAAAAATTTTATGAGACTTTTTCAATCATCTTACAAAAATAATTATGCTTGATGTATATGCATCTGTCTACCCAATAGTTCTAACAAGCTTGAAATGTCCTGGCCAGTCACTACCAGAAAGAAAGCCTTACCAATCCCCCAACTGCATGAATAGATATTTTTTGAAAAACAGGTTTTCTTGACAAGAATTTGTGTCTGTGTCTGTTCTGGAGAATGAAACCCAAGCTTCTGTGCTAAGCAAATCCCTCAGTCCTTTCTATTTTCTTCTAGTTTGAAACAAGGTTTCACTGAGTTACTAAATTGACTTGAACTTGCAATAAATCCTGATGCAGTTTTCCACAGTGCCGAGGTTATTGTACAGCCACACCTGGCTCTGACAAGAATGCTTTTTTTAAAGAATTCACTGTGGTTGTTTTGCATTGCTAAGTTTTTAAAAATTTTAAAAGTTTGACAGCTCTCCTAAAAATGTTCATTCTTAAATATATGAATCCTTTAGAAACTAAGTCTTGCAAATATATTTTAATATTTGTAGGTACAATCAGAACTGATAAAAATTATTTTAATATTACAGCCATAAGGTTAGATACATGTAGATAATTCTTAAACACTCAGTTACTACAATCATGTTCTTACTATTCAAAATCATGTCTTGTTTAATGTAGATTCCCTTCTAAGAAAAAGAAACTACTTTCATGTCAGAATAAACATCTGGAGTACAGCTGAATATAGATTAACAATAATTTGAGTATATTAATGGACTATAAATTTCCTAGAATCACTTTCCATTTTGTTGTTCAGGTCATTTAAATTGGCTTTACTATTTTATTTGCATTTAGTAGCAAATTAAGTTAAAATTGTATAGCCTATGACCTTTGCAGTCTACAATAGGTTACTTCTTGCAATTAGTAATTAAATCTGGAAAAAAAATTTATTGGACTGTGTATACTCATTAATTTTCTTATAATTGATTTTTATTGCTGTGCTTCTAGGATCCCTTATTTTGTCTCAGTTAATAATCTCAGTCTTCTATTCTAGTTTTTTTTTTCTGCTAAGAAACAGATGTGCTGATGAACTGCCATCAATGGATAAAACCATGTTCTGGCATGCTGCTAGAAATTAGTTACCTCCCACACATTTTCCATTTTCACTTTACTGTCATGTACTCTTGCAGTGGTTCTTAAATTTGACATTATAAATGCCTACAGAGCTTTAGAAATAATCTAATCTCGGGCCTTTTTTCTTTTGGGGGGGGTCTTTTTCTAAGCCATTTAAAAATCAGACTCTATGAAAATGAGCTTCAGACATTAAGTTCTTAAAATTATCAGGTCTTTCCTTTTATATATACATATATGAAGCAAATATATATATATATATATATATATATATATATATATATATATATAGTTCTCCTTGGTTTTATGGTCAGAGTTAATCTTCTTGAATAAAAAATTTTTTTCTCAGTTTAATTAAATATCATATAACTTGGGTTGAAACCAGGTAACTACATTCTTCTTTTGTAACCAGCCCACATCCTTTTAACAATTAAAAGAGCTTACATGAATTCAATTTTACTAAGCAAGCCCTATGACAAAATGTCAATTAAATAGCTAGGAATCCTGAATTCTCTTCATCTTTTATATGCAAGTTAAATTCTACAAAGAATTAGCTCACAGTTTATATAGGAATATATATATATATATATATATATATATATATATATATATATTTAACATCAATTTTCATTTCAAATGTTCTGGAGATGTCTCAACTCACACTATATAAAAGAAGTAGATTGACAAATTCTAAGCTTAAAAATTACAGTGGAATAATTAGTTCTTTTTAAGTTCAACACATTTTCATTAGAATGTGCTGTATGTATTTACATTATGATATGTGTGAACCTAGGATTGTGCCCCAGCTCAGATTTACTAATCAAATCATTGAAGAGGCAGCTTTGGGGCTCTCTATTCTGTCTGTACATTTATTGTAACAGAACAACCTAAATTTTAGGGCAAAATTTAGATTTTCCTATGGTAATTATCACAATGTTTTTCCATACAATGTTCATCTTCTTTAATATTTTAATAACGTAGGATTATAAGCAAATGCTGTCTGTTCATTTACACAAGAACTAGAAACCAGTTCATTTACATTCTGTGTTTTCAAATATGGCTTTTAATCTCCTCTCCTTATTCAATCTCAGTTTAAGGAACTGCCATATGAAATCCTCCATTTAATATAATTTCAAGATTATTAAATTATTAGAAGAAAAGGAAACTCCAGGTTTTAGAGTAGCTGATATGTCATCTAGTAAGAAAAGGTGCTGCAGAAACAAAAAGGAAAGACAAATCATTTTGCATTATCAAAATCCCTTGTCATTATTCATTTTCTTCTCCTTTCTAAAATTCACTACAATAGTGCAAACACCTTTATGCACATAAAGTACTTAAAAATGTTATGCTTAAAGTGAAAAATCATAGAAGCTTTCTCTTCCATTTTCTTTTCAATACCATTATACTCTTCTACATTAAATTCATCATGAATAGAAAAGTTTGTTAAGAATAGGCATATTTTTATTGGAATTTAGCTTATCTTTTTAATAAAGTCATGGGTTGAGCATGCTTAAATAAATTATTATGGTGGATACATACTGTAAATATGTATATAGTGACAAAAGAAAATTTGAATATGGAAATGAGTTATAGTGCAAGTTCCAGTGTTTAATAATTCATGTTGGATTTTTGTTTGTTTAATTTAAAAATAGTATTGTCTAGAAATGAACAAGTTATCTTGTATTAGGTAAGGTTTCCCAGTAGAATATTTTCTGTCACAAATGTAACTTCTGGTATCACTTGCCATAAATAGGGAAAATCAACATCAAGAATGGAAGAAAAGGAAAGGGAAGGAGAAGCAGGATGAAGGTTCAATCGCTCTCTGCCTGGATTTATGAAGTATGCTCATGTCAGTTGATTGATTACAAAGATCATCTAGATTAAAAAGATCTTTTAAAGTATGCTTCCACTTAAATGTGGAGATGTTGGTGTTTGAAAACAATATTGAACTACCTAGCCTTCTTAAGCAAGTGAGGATAAAAATTCATTATTTTTCAGAACATTTTATCTGCAATGCTAGTTGATCATAGATAATGAGAACAGTGAGATCAGCAGAATGTCAGAGCTTGCTTGCCAACCCTTGGTATCTTCCACTAGGGCTATTTTGCTGTCATAGTCCCTCTCATTGTCTTCACTTTAAACCTTCACGTTCATAATGGCACATAGTTTATCTTCCTCTGCAACAATCATATTTACAACCATCTGACTAAGGTGTTTCAGAAAGAACTTGGTGCCCCTAATTTTTTTAAAGTTAACACTTTTAAGCTGTTATGAGTCAGGTACTGTATTACACATATCATATGCACTGCCTCAGTGTTCACACCACAACTTGTAGACATTAGAACTGAGGTGTGGGAAGTTAGGTATAAGATCATACAACCAGTAAAGGTTGGAATTCAATATCCATTAACCTTCTCATTAGGCATTACACTAAATTGCCTTGTCAGCAATTTTCTTTACTTTGTGTTTCTAAAATGTCTGAACCGTATTCTCCATGTTGCCTAAAATTTCAATCATTTCAAAAATTAAGGATAGATCTTTACTACCTTATTGTCTAGTAAGAGGGATTAATTTGTTAGTAATAACAATTGGATTTCTTGGACAACCAAATCTCAATTTTACTGATTTATCAGACATGCATTATCAGATGCTAGTAAGGATGTTGATGCTGCTGGTAAGAACATTAGGAATAATTGTAATCATTTAGTGCTGGGCCCACACTGCATCTAAGAGCCTAATGTTTGTCCACATGACCAGGGTGACACTGTGTACAGGATATATATATATATATATTCATTATTCTAAAGTGGGTACTCATAAGAAAGAGAAAGCTATTAAAATTATGATGGTATTATAGGCAAAACCAGGATTTCAAGAACAAATTGAGATGTACTAATGACACACAGCCTAATAATAAACCCCACTGCAGTGTGCACTTACAGGAAGCAAAGTCAAGAATGCTTATATTATAATGTTTAAATTACTATGCCCTTCTCCCAGCCCTCAGCTTCAACCTATGTATAACTAGGTTATACAACTATAAATTAGAGATATGAATATTTATAATGCCAAGCTTGATAAAATTATGCATGTCTTTTAAATAAGGAAAGGGTGGGAAATGATTATGATATGCTTAGAACAGTATGTGATACATAGTCACTCATTAGATAGTTGTTGAATGAATAATTTAATGAATCAATGTTCTTCTATAATTATTAACTATATAAAGGAAACTTCCAAGATGCTGGATTTCTGAATATTATCATTATATATATAATAGGTAGTACACATCATTTTCTTACATAATAAATAACATTTCACAAGCTTATAAAATTAAAAATTGTCTGAATTATATTACAAATCCATTTTAAGGTGAGTATCATGAGTACATCAAAGCTCCAATAAAACTATTTGATCCCTGTCATTATTCCTAGCTATGAAGACAGACATTATTTTTATTAATACTATGTATTATACAGCATTTCATTGGGGTCCACTAAATAACAGTCAACATGGTAATAACTACAGTGAAAATTCTCTTCTTTTCATTAAGGAAATATATTAAGGCCAAGACTGAATAACCACCATAGCACTATCTGTTAATCTATATTGTGATAGAGAAGTAATTGAATAAGGAGTGAAAAGTCAAACTTTAGCTTCAGCTCCTTTTCTCTTTTTTGCTTTTTACACTTATAGTAATGACTAATAACCACTAACATTATATGGAGTTATATGTAGAAAAAGACCAAATTATTTATTTACCTGATACAAGTGAAAAGAATATCTCTAAAATAGGTAGATAATATAGTAACAAGATCAAATTCTAATAAAAAATTAATCATTTTAATGGAAATTTAGATATGACTAGTCATATTATTAAAAATGGTCTGGCTTAGAAGTTGTATTATATTTTCACTTGCATAATTTTTAAAGTTTTATTTATCAATTCATATTTATAGTACATAGTTATTTCATAATTTTTATTTTGTGATTTAACTTGAAAATAATTTCAATATTATTATCAATATTACAAAACTACTGCTCTATTACAGATTTGTCATGTATATATATATATATATATATATATATATATATATATATATATAAATTTTAAAGTGAAAAAAGATAAAATAACTAAAGCAGATTTTAAAAACAGGTTAATAGGACAGTTGTAATAACACATTGCATATTGTTGTCTTCATGGGAGTTATTCAGAGTATAAGATATAATCATCATATTTTTTCCAAACAATATTATCACAAAATTTTCTTTTCAATGAACTAAGAGAAACTAGCTGTATAACTATCTTAACTCTCATGTGTAAACCTACATTTTTTTCTTTTTCCCTTTCTACCTTTTCCTTTTTCATAAGCATATTTTTTTCTGGGTAAATTCCATCAGACTTGTAAGAAGATTCACTTGAATGGAATTCACTTTCTGGTAAAATTTCTTTCTTTTTTGTCTTTTGTTTGGTTTGTTTTTGGTACTGAGAGTTGAACTCATGACCTTGCATTTGCCAGGCAGATGCTGTGCTGCTGAGCTATATCCCAGGTCCAAAATTTCTTTATTGCATCTAAAACATTTTACTTTTAGTTCATACTATTTTATTTTGCTAGCATACTAAAAAATTGAAATAGTCATTTTACAAATAAATAATCAACTATCACCCAAAATTTAAATTAATTCAATACAATGAAATCATTATAATTAATTGAGAATATATAGCATACACTACTCATAAATTAACTTAAATCAAAAGTAGGCATATAAGTAATTGTGAAAGAACATGTACATGTTTTCTTATTTTGTGCAATCACCATTTTTCCATAGGAAAGTATCATATTAAAATGTAGAATCCCTTTCAGAAAACAGGGCAAAAAGAAAACAAAGCATAGTTTGCTCAAAAGAAAAGATATATAATTTTTATATCCAAAAGAGCAATTTAATGAAATGGAAATCCATGTGTTTTGTTTGTTTGTGTGTATCTAGACTATTATTCACATGAAAGTTATTAGACAGTCACCAAAAGACTAAACAGTGCTATTTATTTTGGAACCACTTTTATATTTAAATAGAGAGATAATAGTTTAAACTCACAAAATCTTCTAGGGCTATGTAGGAGACATGAAACTATTCAGCTTTAGGGCACTCCTTCCATTCTAATCCTAATTCTACACAATGAATGCTCCAACTTTTCACTTTTTCAATCCAATACAGAAAGCACACAATATAATTTTTAAACACGAATGTTAAATCATACTTTTGTTTTAAAAATTATGTTATTGAAAAATTACCAATGCATAACGTGCAAAATAAGAGATATGAAGAATAAGAGACAAAGTTCCAAGGATGTGAAAAGAGGAGAGAAAATAAAAAGGAAGAGAATGAGCAATGGATGAGGGAGGGAGAGAGAATGCACACAGAGCAGAAAATGAATTACCCACATTATTAGGGTAGTGAAGAAGTGATACATATCCATCACTGTATCCAGATCCATATACAAAGGCAAATTCATGATAGAAAGATGTTATTTCATACAAAGACACAGCTCTGAAAGGAGAGAAAGATAGTGATGGGTATGTGTGCTTTTTGCATACACATCCAGCTAACGTATACAAATATACTGAAAATAACTCAGAATCATGTCTCTGTGAAGATTATAGAATGAGATGCCCAGAGAAAGAAACACAGAGAATAGCTTTCATATTTATACTCTGAGGACCATATAGGTATTTTTTTGTTAGCAACTATAAAGGCAAAAACTACATATTAGATAAAAATGAGAGTATTACCTCATGATCCTTACCTGGCAGTACTCATGATTTAAGTTTAGGGCTATTCAGCATACAGCAGTATTGCTGGTTTCTGCTTTATAGTAAAACTACTTAGGTCAAGGCAAGGCAAAGTAATTTTACAATGAACTCACTGTATGGTCAGCCACACCCCTAAAGGAGTAACTAGGGTTAAATAGTGTTCTTCAACTTCTAGTGGTTCAGCTTTTGAATTTCAACTTCACAATGGTGCAAACCATACAACTATTTTACTTTCAATACAGTGATCAAGAAATTACACGAGCTACACAATACTTCATTATAAAATAGGATTTATGTTAGATGATTTTGTCCAACTGTAGCTAAAGCAAGTGTTGTAAGCATGTTTAACATATGAGGGGTAATGTTTTAAAAGGTCAATGTTTAAATTTTTAAACAATTTATTATAGTAAAAGATGTATTGACATTAATCCCCCTCACAATATTCCCACATGCTTCGAACACACTTAGCTTATCATTCTTGCCACTTTCCAAAGAAATTCTGCAAGTCGTCTTTAATGAGTGTCTTTAGTTGGGCTATTGTGGCTGCCTCAGTGTTCTGAATCAGTTCACAACATTTACCTTTCATGGGCATTTTGACTTTGAGGGTCAGTACAAAGCCACACAGTGACAGATCCAGAGAATACGTTGGGTAAAGACACACTGTAATGTTTCCACAATCCTGACTTTCTATTGGATGGCACTTGGCAGCAGTATTCACCCTACTATAGATCACAGCTCTTTCATAAAGACATTCATTCATGAAAAAGGAATTCCAGGACTGCTTCAGAAAGTGACAGTTACGATAGGGTGAGTGCTTTCCACATTTGGGGGGGAGGGTATTTTGACTTGAGATAAATGTGATATTTCTTTTACTGCAATGAATATTTTAAAATTTAAATGTTCACCTCACATTTTGATTACTCTTTGTAAGCTAAGTTAAACTCTGATGTTTGGTGAGTTAGAAGTATTAAATTCACTTTTGCCTTACAATGTTTTCAACTTACGATGGGCTTACCAGTACATGACCCCAAATAAGTCCAAATGCATCTGTGTTTACTGCTATAACTGATTTTTTTCCTGTTCATTAATGAAATACAAAGGTGTAAAAGTAGTAAATGGTAAGTCGGCCAAGTATACAAATTATACCACATTATAATTATCCATAGAGAGAGACATTTGTCAACTGATTATTATAATGGGACATTTTGGGGGATACTTTGTACTGAAAAATTGACATGTTTGTGTGCCAGAAAACATGATTTACTGATTTTAAGTATATCACTCACTCCAGCCTGTAGATAAAGGAAGAAGCTAGAAAACAGGAGAATAATTCTCATTTTTTTCTTCTCTTCTCTAATGACTGATACCTTGAAATTTAATGAGGCTCAAAACCATCTCTCAGTGAGTCATTAGCCTTTTTGCATTTAAAAAATACTGACTTGTATACTGACATAAATCAGTCACTGATCATTTTCTTTTTATTCTTATATCAAACTAACAAGGAGAAGGAGGCAGAGAGGTTGATAAAAGATAATTAAATGAGTTTAATATGAATAATAAATAATATTTCAAATTCTGTGACATTTAATGGCAAACATATAGCACTAAAATTATACTCGTGGTATAGGATAAAAGGATTGTGCATGTTGTAGTAGTAAATAGGTCTATACAAAATGGTGTCATAGTGTTAATTTTAATTTTCCATCATAAAAATTGACTTTTTATTATGCACAGAAGAAATCCAACCTTGATTTCTGTTTAACAGCCCACAAAGCTGTCATTGTATATTTTAGATAATTTTCACATATTTCCTACAATAACAATTTTCATGTTCTATTTTGTGATATCAAGGTGTGTTAAGATATTGTAGAACATTTTGGGGCATCTTTTTCATTATTTCCTTGCTGTGATAATTGATTTTATTTGTATTATTACACAATTACAAATTTTATTTTATTTTAGTCTTTTTTTTGAGACAGGGCCTCACTATGCAGTTCAGGCTGGTCTTGAGCTCACTTTGTAGTCCAGGCTGGTCTCGAATTTGCAACAATCCTCCTGCCTCAGCCTCCTGAGTGCTGGGATTACAGGTGTGAGCCAGCAGGCCCGGCACACACATTTTATTTTTGTGGAACCAGGGATTGAAATCCAGACCTCATGCTGGTCAAGCAGGTGCTTATGCCACTGAGCTAAATCCCCAGCCCCCATAATTACAAAATTTAATTACTAGGACATGACATTTTCTTCATATGCAATTATCCATGCATTTACTTGAATATTTGGACATCATTAAAGAAAAAAAAAACTTTAGTTATTTTTTCATAGGAGGCAAATCACCTGAAAATGATTTATTCAAATTATTCATATAGCTGAGAGAAAATGTTGATATATAAAAACATTTTTCCAGTATCTAGAATTATAGACTTTCTAAGCACACATTTTGATTTAATGTCATAAGATTGGTACTTAGCTCGGTTTCTAAATATTTTATCAGTCTTATAAATAACCTATTATAAGAATGTCAGCACCATCCCCTTCAAAATATAATAAAGATCCTGAAACAATTCAAAATGAAGTCTCAGTAATTTTTAAACCAGAAAAATTTTCTCAGTTTATCATCCTTATATCTTTCAATTTAGCTTTGTGCTCAATAACAAACAATTCTTTAAAGGTAATTGCTGTATTTTTGAAAGAAGCCATTTTATGTTACATGAAAATCATAGTTCTGAAATACCTTCTTGGATGGATTTGTTCTCAGTTTAAAAAATTTCAATATGCTCTAGGTTTTAATGGAACAAAGTTAATATGCATTAAATACATTCAAATTCACAGTAAGACTGTATTTCAAAACATCCTTGAAGGACAAATGCATATCTAGGGAAAGCATAGGAAGCATATCTATGGAGGGACATAGGAAGTGAGAATAATAGAATTAGGTATAAGAAAATGTGACTCTGGAAAAACCTGGATAATGTTTGGATGAAACATGCAGGATGGGTGAAGGTAAACAGAGAGATAAAGCAGGGAAACTGAAAGTTTCTAGATGGAAATTTGTCTCTAGATCAAAACTAACACAAAAAAATGGTCCTAGCTTTGCCCTTCCTGATAAGCAAAATTAAACATAGATCTGTAGGGAGCAACATGATAGCTTCATGGCTGCCGCTCCATCTCTCCCTCCTGTGGGCATCCAGTGCGTCGGCCTACATTTCCCAGGATCCTCTCACCCCACCCAGGAAATGATGGCAACCTATCCGTAACTTCCCGCCTCCACTTCTTTATAAGCCAGGAACATTGTTCAATAAAGGAGGTTTGATTGGGAAACTTCAACTTGCCTCCGTCTCTCTCTCTCTTCACCCTGCCCCCGCCCCGTTTTCCTTCCTCTAGGGGAAAACTCACAAATAGGTCCGCAGGCCGGATCAAGATCAAAACTAACAAAAAATATGTTATTATTCTGAAACAATGACCACAGAATCTGAATAAATCCCCAGTATGTGGTGTAGGAACCTCTGTATTGGTCAGCTTTTCTGTTGCTGGGACAAAATACTTAGCATCAACAATTTAAAGGTAGAGATTTAATTTGACTCATGATTTCAAGAGTGTTCAGTCCATGGTCAGGAACAGGTCAGTGGATGAAAACTGCTCATGCCATGGCATTTGGGAAGAATAGAGCACGTGAAGAACACAAGCAAGAGACACACTCTTCAAAGGGACATCTCCAGTGGTCCCCTTTCAACTCAGCTCCACACACTCACAGCACATTCAGTTATAATGAACAGTACATTGATCCACTGATGAGTACAGTGTCCTTGGGATCCAATCATCTTTCCAAGGGTCTCTTAACTCAAAAGTTAAAGGTATCCTTGGGCAGGAGAGTCAATTATCTGCATTACCAGAAATAATAAAATATGGTATTTCACTTAACAAGAGCTATTAGGTATTCAGAGTCCTCAGTATTATTGTATTATCATTTTTATATGTAAATATGGAACAGATTGGCCAGAAGTGATGGTGCATGCCTATGGTTCTAGCTTCTCAGGAAGCTGAAGCAGAATGAGCTCAATTTTGAGTCCAGCATGGGTAATTTAGTGAGATCCTATCCAAAACACTTGAGAAGATAAATATATGAAAGATTACTAACTGTATGAACATCTATAGTCAAAAGGAAAATGACAAGATGATGGCCAAATTTCTTTAAGACTCAAGTTTTAAAAAGCTGACAAAAAATTCTAACCATTTCTATATCTATTCAAGAAACTGAATCCATTATTAAAAATTTTCCCATTGAAACATTTCATGCCAGATGTCCTAACAATTGAAGTTTTAAAATGCCTAAGGAAGAAATCATATCAATCTTCAATAATCACTTCCAGAAAAAAAAGAAAAAGAAGCACGTTCCAACTTATTTTATAAAGCCAGCCTAATATTTCTACCAACACTTGAAGGGAGTACTTAGAGTAAAACAAGATTAAAAAATATTCAATAAAATATTAGAAAATTTAACTCAGCAATTTTTAAAAACTATAAGGCATAATGACCAGTAATATCTATTTCAGAAATCTCAAAAACATTTGACATTCAAACATCAATGGCTATAATTTATCACATTCACACAAAATGCGGAAAACAATGCAATCAATTTAATTAATGCAAAAAAGCACTTAACTATATTCAATGCCTACTTATAATAAAAATTTTAACTGAGAATAAAGATAAATTTTCTATATTGATTAAGAAAGCAAGAAATTCCTATAAACAGTGCAAACAATGTATTTAATGACAAGCATAGAAATATTTCTAAGGTGACACAAAATAAGATAAGGCTTTCTATTATCACAACTTTCATTGTAACTTTGTGGTGGAGGGCCTAGTCTGCAAAAAAACAAAAAAAAAACAAACAAAAAAATTCTAAAGCACAAGGAATGAAAAGAAACTGCCTCTATTTTATGACATAATTTTTTGCATTAAGAACTCAAAATTCAATAAACTGTTAGTATTAATAAGTAAATTTAGTAAGATGATTGTGTATATACTGAATATACAAAAATCAATTATATCTTTATAGGCTATCTACAAAGAACAAGCAAAATTTATGATTAATTCCATTCTTATTAGGGTCAAAACATCAGATATCTAAGATGAAATATGATCAATCACATGAAGTACCTCTGGAATGAAAACTGCAAAATATTACTAAATAATTCATTTAAAAGATGCAAATTAGTGGAGAGATATCCTACATTATCACTCACATTAGATAACTGAGTATTATAAAGATGTTAATTTTCTAAAATTAAACTTAATTCTAATCATTATCCTCACAGAGTTCATATCAAATTGACCTGATAGTCCTAAAATTTATTCAAAGAATCAAAAACAGCCAAGGTATATACTTGGATAAGAAGAATAAAGTTGAACTGTTTACAGTGCCAAATTCCAATTTTTAAAAATAAAAATGAGTGTGTATATACACTAAAATGTTCTATTAAATGTTATTTGCTCATAAAAAGAAATAAAATTGTGACACATGCTACAACGTGGTTGAATATTGTATATAGTATGCTAAGTAAACTAAGCCAGGCACAAATGGAAATATATATATATATTGTGGTTCATTTATATGAAATATCTAGAACAGGAAAATTTATAAACATAGAGGTTACCAGAAGTTAAGGCCAGAGGCAGAGATGAGGAACAACCCTCATCTCTGCCTCATAGTTACAGAGGTTTTATTTGTAGTGATAGAAAATTTTGAAATACAAAATGTCACAGAATTTTGATGATGGTACAATCCATACTACTGAATTACACACTCTAAAATTATTAAAATGACAAATTTTGTTGCATATACTTTAGCCCAACTAAAGATAAAATAATATATGAAAATCATTGAATCATGCATTTGAAATATGTGAATTTAATAGTACATTAATTATATCTCAATAAATCTGATTTAAAAAACCCAACATAGTTATTATATGATGTCATTTGATACTGATTCAATTAGAGACATAATTAAATGGAACAGGATAGGGATCTAGAGACTGCCATAGCTATGTATTGGGAAAATTACTGCTTTTCAATAAATGACACTGGACAATGGATGTTGCTTTTCATTATAAGTTCATAGGTATTACTTGATTTTGAGGAGCAACTATGTATTAATATAATAAACATTTTAAAGATTAATTTAAAGGTTATCTTGGGTGAAAAATAAAGACTCAAAAGCAAAGTAAGTAAATAAATAAAAAATAAAGCAAGAAACTTTTCAAGTATTATAAGTAAAAATAAGTGATCTTGACTTATGTTATTTGTTGAACTAAACCACCTCTCTCTTGCTTAAATACTGTCAATATACAGCTGATCACTGAAGTAATTACTTTTCAGTCCAATTATTTAGAACAAGTAATGCAAAAATAGTGGCAAATATTTTGGGGTTTGGTCATTAATGTAAAACTATCCACTATTTCCATTACATAAAACCAAATCAAATGGTTACTTTATAAAGCACAAAACAATTAAAAACAAAAGCAAAACTCCACAAAAACGTTCTCTCACAGCAATAACACATCTAGAAAACAAAATAAATACAAACACTTAGACCATTTAACGCATATGACAGAGGAGGTGGTTAATGTCTAACTTTATCCACTGGAGGTTTGTGTGTTTGAGCTTATTTTCAAGTTTATTTTGCTCTTCTGGGCTTATGGGAGCATTTACAAGTGCTATTCCTCTGGTTTCATCTAATTGTTTTAGAATTCTCTGGCACAGGGGCAGCTCTTCCTCCAGTACAAAGGCCCAAGGTATAAAATGAATTACAGCACAATTCCAACTGCCTTGCCTTCACCTTTATTGATTAGCCTATCAAAATGAACAGACTTGACCAAAGGCCCACTGGTACTGCAAATACCAACAGTTTTCTACAGAGCACAGAGCTAGTGCCCTCAGACATATAATCCCAGATAGACAAGCCTTCCTACAAAATGAACAGATTATTGTATCCTGCAGAGACTTTTTTTTTTAAAAAAAGAAAACTGTTAGGTGGTATGATGAGCTGGAAAAGAACACCCTGAATAGAGCTATTCTGAAAACTCATATCTATCAGAAATAAAACAATGTGAATAAATTCACCAACCTCTCAGGTACCAGAGTCAGTCGTAGCATACCACATACGGTATCCAGTAAGAAACTGCTCTCTCAGAGTACACAGTGCTAAGGGCTGTGCTAAGATTTTCTCACATATTATCTAAGTTTCTCTTCAGACTATTGTAGTTTTAGAAGGTTGTTCCTAATATCTTTATTTTATACAGAAGAAAACTGAGACAAGGAGGGTAAATAATATCCCTAAGGACACAAACCTCGTAAACAACAGAGCAGTGATTCAAACATAGG
Organism: Hydrochoerus hydrochaeris; assembly: GCA_004027455.1. Lineage (NCBI taxonomy): Eukaryota > Metazoa > Chordata > Mammalia > Rodentia > Hydrochaeridae > Hydrochoerus > Hydrochoerus hydrochaeris. Next base: position 5,669 of record PVLA01012561.1, on the reverse strand, counting down.
GGGTTTCATTCTGGAATTCTTACTTTACAGCATCACATAGTTGATGCCTTTCCCCAAGATTCACAGAACTATCATAATACCAACATCTGTGTTTTATTTATGTGTCTAGAATGCAGTGCCCAATACAGTAGCCCCTTGACACATGATGTCATTTAAATTTAAGCCCATTAAAACTCAATGAAACAAAATAAACTAACTCTTTCACTCACACTAGCCCTTTTCTCAAGGAACATTTGGCTAGTGGCTATGGAAATAGACAATGCAGAAAATTTCCATCATCATAAAAGGTTCTATTAGATGATACTTACATATGTTGTCTAAGCAGAATAGAAAATGAATACACATTAATAAAAGAATGCTTCTAATTATATTGATAGAACAAGTTATCAATTACACTGTTATACATGACACCCAGTATACTTAGGAAAGATGAATTTCCAAGAACAGAGTGAATTCATTTTTCCAGAGTATAATCATCTACAAATGGTTTGCAAACTTTTAAGTTTTTGAATCTCAAATACTGAACTTAACACCTGACACAAAAAAGTGCTCAATATTTGTTTAATGCATTAAAAAATATATTATACTTTATGCCCTGGTAGGTTGTGAATTTTTGCTTCATAGAAATAATCACTTGAAATTAGACTCTAATTAACATGAGTAAACCAAATGAATCATTGATAAATAAGAAATTCCATTTCCCTTTGATTATGTAACCTTATAAAAATAATGAGTAATCACATTTAAACACTAATATGAGGATTAAATAAGATAGCAATAGTAAATGCATCTATTTTGGTCCAAAATAGGAGATGAATAAATATTAATTTCTCTTCCCTTTCATTTTTCCTCAACAAGTAAAATAAAACACATCCAAAAGAGTAGCTTAACCTAAATATTAGAATTATGAAAATCAATCCAACTGCACAATCAGAGCACCTCAGTCAGTTGTGAGAGGTAATCAGTTATGAGTAGACATCATGGTAGTAACAGAAGAAGTCACTTGAGTAAGCTGGAAATCTATTCAACCAGGATGAAAAGTGAAACAATACCCCTTTTTCCCACCCCCAGATCTAAGAAAAAAATTGCTGCAGGCAAATGTATACACCTTTAATCAGAGACTGAAGTAGAGTTGTTGATTTGAAAATTAAGGCTTTCTCTTAGACATAAGATGTTTTCTTACAAAAACTCCAAATCATCACACACATACCCCAATATAGACTGAACAGTAATTCCCATTTATATTTATACTTTATGATTCAACACTGTTTTTCAGTCTTTCAAATTATTTGAAGCTATGTGACTCTTGAATAAATCTAAAATTAATTTCAAATTAGTTTTAAAATAGCTCCTATTCACTATGTCTGTACAGATGCAATATATAGGTAATATAGGCATTTATGCCTACACACATATCTATGTATACAGACATATGTATATACATATACACAAACATGTACACTAGTTGAAGCCATTGGCTTTAGACAAAATAAGGTTGTGAGAAAAACACTTCAGAAAGAAATTGTAAATAATATAATGGGTGGGAAATCAATGCTTAAATATATTTTAGAAATAGATTTCATACAAGTAGGCTCTGGGGGAATTTAGAAAATAAAATTACCTTGACATGTTTGAGCTTTTCTGATAGCTGCTGCTCATTTCCAAGTACAAGGAGAATATTGGTAATGTTATCCATCTCTTCCAAAAATAAAACAAATTCATTTAAATCTCTTTGAAATTCTGACAAGATATTCTTTTGTTCTTCTTTCCTGGAGAAAGAAAAATAAAATTGTTATAATTGTCATATTTCTCAAGTTTTCTTTTTTTAAAGCAAACTGGAAAGAACATAGCAAACACTTTAAAATACGCATTTGAAAAGATGGCTAAAATATATATCTCATTTTAAGAAAATTCATTCACTTTGAACAAAGTAATTTCAACATTTCAAAAATCTTTGAAAAATAAGAGATCAATATTATTCAAGAAAAGCTCCATTTTAAACATTCCACAACATTATATTACTACTTCAGAGCAAGTTTTCTTGACCTAAACACTATTGATATTTAAGGTTGGAGGATTCTTTGCTGGTAATTTGTTGCAGTGTTCTGCACATTGTATGATATCTAGCAGCATTTCTGGCCTATATACACTACTTGCCAATAGCAACTTCTCATTCCTCTCATTCGTGACAACCAAATATGCCTAATATCCTGCTGGGTATTTTACTGCCCATTTATGGGAACCATTGCACTACAGTATATATATGATGTCCAGTTATATGCTTTGAAATGATTAATTAAAGCATACTTTAGGGAAATTAAAGACAAAAGTAAAAGCAAGGGCTTAAAATAAAACACTATACATTTTCCAAATTATGAATCAAGAACTTTATTGAGAGAAGGCAAAGTCTGATTTACAATACTTAACATATGTTGTACTAGTAGAAAATTTTACTTATAAAGGTGCATACAATGTATGCTATTTAATTAGCCATAAATTTATTTTTACATATTGGACAAGAAGATTATAACTGAACAAGATGGTTTGCACGTAAAATAATTTATAATTTTTCTGTTGTGTTGTTTTTTGGGAGATATGTAAGCTTTTAGGATAAACCACATAACTAAGGACAAGAGATAACAAGGAAAAGAATGTCATCAGCATCATAGAATCTCTATTGCTTGCTTGTAATACCTACCTGCAAGTATATCTAGTAACCTGTCAATTTTGGATATTTTGCCAGTATTGAATATTAAGCAAATGGAGTGATATAGTGTGAATGCTTGTGTCTTTCTCTACTCAGAATTGTACTTATAAATAATCCATTTTGTATATAGTTTCCTTTTGTCTATTTTCCTGGAGGTGTGGAACTCAGTGTTATAAATATATGACTGTTGATGGACATTTGGATTGCTACCTGTTTTTATACATTAAAGATGTCGGTTTTTGTTTCATGTCAACAAACACTTGTTGACAATTTACTGTCTTTCAGGAAATCTAGAATATTAGGATTAAAGATTGATATATACATTTTTCTGAGGATTACACAGCTCATGAGAAGAAATAAACAAGTAAACCAAGGAGTATGATTGAATGTTACAGGAAGATTAGTTATGTCTGGGGCAAGGATTGGGAGAGATCACAGAAAATATAATGGCCTGAGTCTTGATGCAAGAATATGGAACCTCATGCTTTAGGAATAAGACACAGCATGTGCAAAGACAAGGCTTCCATACAGTTACAATTATACTCATGTCCAAAACCAGAATCTGGACATCAGACTTATGCTTATCTATATTCAGTTTTGTTATTTGATGGGAACATGTTCAAAGTCTGTTCTAGGACATAAAAGTGACCTTCTGTCCTATTCTTAACATAGGAACCTGAAGCATTCTGTGAAAACCCAAGTCATATTATATCATCCTGCACTTAGAATTTTCAAGTTTATGAAAAGCAAAAGTCTAAAACACACAAAACATTACTGTTATACAATAGTCCAGATCTGGGCTTTCCAGTATAGTAGAGTATTTGAAATGTGACTAGTAGAAATTGAGATGAACTGCAAGAGTAGAAAACACATCAAATTTCAAAAGCATAGTACAAAAAATGATCTCTATACCTTCTTCTCAGTTTTTTTAAGAACATAAAATTTCTCTAAAATAGTGTATTTTAAAAAATTAAAATAACAAAAAATATCTCACTGATATTTTGTATACCATAAACAGGATAAAATAATATTTTAATGAATTGGACTAAAGAAATACACTAAAGTTAATTTCACTTCCTCTTTTTTATTTTTAATGAGGCATCTATCTATACATATATCTATACATATATGTGATACATTATACATATATATACATATAAAACTAATCACTTAGTTTTCTAATGAACAGCATGAATCTATAAGATCTGCTGATTCCCTCTCCTCTTATGTCTTAACCACACTCTTAACCACACATCTTCTCTCCCTCTGTTCTATCTTCTTGAGAGCCACTAGTCTCCTTGTTGAGCTCCTTGAATGTAAGAGATAGGTCTTTACTTCTCAGACTTTGTACTTGCTAAAAAAGCTTTCCCTTAAATAGCAAATGTAGCTGGCTCCCTCACCTCCTGAAAGCCTTCTGTAATGACTCTACTTAAAATTATATCTCTTCTCCCTTTCACTTTCATATCTGTTATACATTGTCTGATTTTTGCACACCTATATCTTATAATGTGAACAGCTACTTTGAAGATAGAAATGCCTAATATACTAACCATTGATAATTTCCTACTATTTTGTTTAGAAATTCTGTATCACTGTTTTTACTTTCATTTTAAACCAAAAAGTCTCTCAATATTTTGCTTCTTTCTCTTTGTCTTTGTATTTTTTCCCTAAAATTATCATACTCTGTGATGTGGTTGTTTCTTGAGTGCATTATCTACTTCTCACACATGAAATTAAGAACCCTAAGGGCAAGAATTTTATGCATATTTCTTAAAGCAGTAATCTTGACTCCTGAACTATTGTCTGGTACAAAACAGACATGAAATGAGTACATGTTTAGTGAATGCATACATGCTCCCATTATTCTTTTCAATCTTGTATATATTTCTGTTCTTTTGAATCTTTCCCACTTTTATCAAGTGCTGATTGTTGTCTAATTTACCAGTCAATGTGCATGTCAGTATTTCAGATTAAAGACACCTCAACCATAGGTCATTCAGTGCCATCATCCTGAGTACCAGTGGGATGGAGAATTGGGGTGTGGTGGGGAGTACTGTTGATTAAACTGTGACACTCATCACTTAGACATTTATTTCACTAAGAATCTTGTTCTTTTATATTCCATTTTATCATGTGTTCCTTTTGTGTATGCATAAAAGGTAAAATATAAGGAAAAAACCTCACAATCTAAAACCAAACAAAAAATGAAGAACAGAAAAAATACCATGAAACCTTAATAATAGTAATAATACCCACACATAGAATAGAAACCTTAATAATAGAAATCTTAATAATAATAATACCCACACATAGAATAAAAGCAAATAACTTCCCATTTCAAGTATATCTTGTTTACTTTGATTTTTTTTCTCTGAACAGTACTTTGTCAAGCAAAGAGGGGTATTGCAATTATTGGTTATGTTTGAAATTTATACATTTAATTGGGATCAAATCCTGTAAACATTTTATACCTATTATTTCACTTCATATTCTACTGTATTTCCTTAGGTGATTAATTGTTCTGAAAATTGAATTTTTTAAATATATGAGTAATATGCTACATGGGGTACACCATATTCATCATTCTTTTCTCTCAAGCATTTAATTTGGTTCCAATTTTTCATTGTAATCATCTTGCAATAAACACATTTGTTTATGCATTTTGGCTCATGTAACTGCTATATTCCTTGATGTAAAGAAAAAAAGTTAACAATAATAATCCTAAGGATTTAAGAAACATATTGCTAAATTTCTTTGCAATTCTAGTACTAAGACTAGTCATAAGCTCACAATGGTAGTTTTTTCTTTCGTTTTTCTTTTTTTTCCACAATGATAGTTAGAAAATACTAGTTTGACACACTTTTATAATGATTGATCATTTTAGTTTATATCTGGAAAAATGTTTATTATGGATAATTTACAGTTTCTGTTAATAGGAATGCTGAAAAACATTTTATGTGAA
>PVLA01012560.1:0-43446 GCA_004027455.1 Hydrochoerus hydrochaeris | reverse complement strand
GGAGACTACTTCTAATTTGATTTCCTCTATAGCCTGGTGCAGTTGTATTTTTTTATTTCACTGGCTACCTTTTCAGAGATTCCTGGTGTGTTACTTTTGCAGTGCCCTATTTCAATGTCTCCTATACTTGCTTCTGGTGAACTATATGTTTGAGACTGCATTTTGCTTTTTCGTTTTGTCATTTTCACTCTGCCTGGTGCTTTCTATGTGTAGGAGGGGATCACACACACTCTTTTCAGACACACCAAAGTCTTACAGTTAGTTGGAGGGGGTTTTTACCTTGGCCCTATTGATCCGCTGTACACCTCTATTTTAGGGGTATACTCACCACATTGATACAGTCAATCTGAACTGGGAGCAAAGATCCAAATTTTCTCACTCTAACTGGATACCGCTGAGATATTCTGCTGTTCCAGGTGGGAAGTCGGGCCCATCTGTAGCTGTCCAGGGTAGTTTTCAGTCTTGGGCGGGCCTCCTCGATGTTCCCAGTGGCAGGGCAGGCCCATAGGGGAGGTTCAGGGTACCCTACCCCTGATGCAGGCTTCTGCTCAGTTCCCGGAGGCAGGGTGGGCCCATGGTGGAGGTCCTGGCCAGCCTATGCCTGATGCAGGCTTCTGCTCCATTCCCATAGGCAGGGTGGGCCCATGGTGGAGGTCCTGGGAAGCCAATGCCTAATGCAGGCTTCTGCTCAGTTCCTGGAGGCAGGGCGGGCCCACCGTGGAGTGTGTGTTTAACTGACCATTTTCTTACTAGTCACCATGGGACAAGGATCTTCATCTGTGCCTTTAACTTCTCTAACTCTAGTTCTTAATCATTTTAAGGAATTTAAGCAAAGAGCCCAAGGATACTGAGAACCTGTTTATCCCAGGAGACTTCACGCACTTGCTTCCTTGGAGTGCCCTTGTAGAGTCCCTGAATGGCCCTCTGTTGGTAGCTTTGACATGCCTATTGCGGAGGCAGTCTGGAGATAATGTCTTCGGCCCTCCGACTCATCCTGACCAAATTGTCTATATACAGATTTGGATTGATCTTATTTTTGATTCTCCTCCCGGGTTTAAAAAACATTTGTTAAGGCTTCCAGGCAGCAGCCCAGTAATCCTCCATTGCTAACACATCTAAGAGAAAAACTGAAACCACAGGTCCTACCAGAGGGAGACGTGAAGGAGCTGCTACGGGCCACTTACCGCCTGTCGGCTCCACCCGCAGCACCACCAGCCCGGAAGAGGAACCTCCTCGTCACCCACCGACCCCTATCCGGACCAGGAGCCAACCACACCCAGAGTCACCAAACTCCTCCTCCACAGCCCCCACTCCAGCGCTTTGTCCTTTGTGGGAGATGCCCAACTCTAAGCCCCCATTTTTGTCTATGTTCCTTTCTCTATTTCCTATCTATATAATTGGAAAGGGCAAAACCCACCATTCTCTAAAAACCCCCAAAGTCTCATTTCTCTCTTAAAATCCATTTTCTCCACCCATCATCCCACTTGGGATGATTGTCAGCAGATACTGTGGGTGTTATTCACTGCCAAGGGGAGAGAGTGCATTCAGGCATTGGGACGAAGGGCAATGCTGAATCCAGATGGAAATTCATCCCTCGGAATTCTCCTGAACCAGAATTTCCCTTTATCTCAACCTGACTGGAACCCCAACACTATGAAAGGTGGGGAGGCTCTAGCCCAGTATTGCCAGTTGTTCTTTAGAGCCCTCAGAGGCGCTCCCAGGAGACCCACGAACAAATCGGTCCAAGGTTTCAGAGGTAAGACAATGAATCTCCATCGGGTTATCTTGAGCGGTTACTGGAGACCCATCATATTTATACACCCATAGACCTGGTCGTGCCTGAGAATGCAAGGGCCATTAATAATGCCTTTGTTACTCAATCAGCCCCAGATATTTAAAAAAAAAAGTTGCAAAAGCTTGAGGGATTTGAAGGGATACCCCTTAGTCAACCCATAGAAATTGCTCATAAAGTATTTGATAATCAAGAGAGCTGGCAGGAGATCAATGGAAAAAAGGTAACCAAAGTGCTGGAAATTTTAAGTACAAGAGTTATGCCCCCAGATAACAAAAACAAGGACAAGAGAGGCAAGGAGTGCCCTCCAGAGAAACAGGACATTGGCATAGAAATTGCCCCAGACTAAAAGCAAAAATAGAAAAAGATGCAAAGATTCTATTATCCCAAGATTGAGGGGGTCAGGGCTCTGCTGCCCACCTTGAGCCCAGGCTAACCTTACAAGTGGGGGGCCAACCCGTTGATTTTCTGGTAGACTCAAGAGCGGCTCATTCTGTTTTGACACAGCCATTAGGGACTCTGACAAAAACAAAAAACTGAAAGTATCAGGAGCCACTGGTACTGAAAAGGTCTATCCGAAACTGCAAGCCTGGCTTACCAGACCTGGGCAGAAGACTATCTCTCATAGGTTTCTCTGGGTGCCAGAGTGTCCGGATCCCCTTTTAGGGTGGGAATATTTACACAAACTAAAGGTCCAACTCAGTTTTGAAGCAGTGGCTCCAACCATGATGCTAGGCTCTAAAGCACCTGCACTGGTTTTGCCTGATTTACATAAGCCCTTCTCTCTATGTTGATAAAAAAGGGAACATAGCTAAAGGAGTATTAACTCAAAGCTTGGGGCCTTGGCAATGTCCAGTGGCCTATCTATCCAACAGACTTGATAACGTGGCCACTGGGTGGCCTCCCTGTCTGTGAATAGTAGCTGCAGTGGCCTTATTGGTAAAGGAAGCCCAAAAGTTGACTTTTGAACAGAAGCTTATTGTTGTTCCCTCACACTCCCTGGAAACTCTAATCAAGGCCCCGCTGAGCCGATGGCTGTCCAATGCCAGGATTATGCATTATCAGGACCTACTTCTAGACCCTGCCTCCACTGGTTACAAGACAACTGCAGCGTTGAATCCTGCTACGTTGCTGCCTGATGGTGATCCTTCCGCATCTCTCCATGACTGTTCTGAAGTAATTGTTCACCTCCAAAGTCTCCAACAAGATTTTACTGACGAGCCCTTGCCTGAAGCCCCCTCATACTTCTCTGATGGGAGTAGCTATATCCATCAAGGTAAGAGAGTCACAGGTGCAGCGGTTATTACTGAATCCCAAGTTTTGTGGAAGCAAGCCCTGGAGCCAGGTACATCTGCTCAAAAGGCTGAGCTTATTGCTCTCACTGAGGTTCCCAAACTGGCAGAAGGGAAGCGAGTCAATATCTATACTGACAGCTGATATGCATTTACAATGGCCCATGTCCATTGTACCATTTATCAAAAACAGGGCCTGTTGACCTCTGGGGGACAAAAGATCAAAAATGCCCCCCAGATACTTGATCTACTGGCCACCATATGGATGCCACAAAAGGTTGCAATTATACATTGTAGGGCCCATGATCCTGTTATGAGGGGAAACAACTCGGCAGATGCCAAAGCCCGAAAGAGAGCTGCAAAATCAGTGGGGACTGAGATGGCCCTGACATTATTGTTGATTCCTCCCACTTTGTCAGAACTTGTATATACTCAAAAGGACCTCCATCTAGCAACCCAGCTCTAAGCCAAGCCTAAAATCCCTGGAGGCTGGTATCAGCTGCCCGACAAGTGAGTCCTATTGCCAGAAGCACTCAGGAGGGAACTTATTCAGCAGACTCATAGGTCAGCTCATTTGGGAGGATCAAAACTGGCTGATCTCTTTCAGAACGATATTTTATTCCTCGAATGTCCAAGCTTGCCCAGTCTGCAAGCCTCAGATGCTCACAATGTCAACTTGTAAATCCAAAGCAACAACTGCTGATTGAGGCAAAGTGTTTTTGAGGAACCATGACAAGAAAACACTGGGAAACAGACTTTACTAAAATGGAAAAGCCGGGGCTACAAGGACATAAATATTTGTTGGTAATGGTAGACACTTTCACTGGCTGGGTAAAAGCATACCCTACCAAGTCAGAGTCAGCTCTCATAGTAGTAAAAAAACTCTTATATGAGATTATACACCAATTCGGCTTGCCTTTATCTTTGGGGTCCGATAATGGCCCAGCTTTCATAGCCCAAGTGATCCAAAAATTAACTCAGGCTTTACAGATTGATTGGAAACTTCATTGCGCATACCAGCCTCAAAGCTCAAGACAAGTAGAAAGGATAAATAGGACTTTAAAAATGGTGATAACTAAAATGGCCTTAAAAACTGGCAAAAACTGGGTGAGTCTCCTTCCTTTTGCCCTCTTGTGCATACATTGTACTCCCTATGTTGCTGGAATTTCCGCTTCTGAAACACTATATAGGAGACCTCCACCCCTCATCCCTAAGATATCCAAGAAAAACCTTGCTGATCTTGCTAACCAGGACCTTATTAAGTCCCTCCAGGCAATTCAGCCCATCCTGACTTCAACTCACTGCTTATTCAGACAGCAGCACCCAGCACCTGAGGCCTCTTCAAGGGACGACCAACCTGCTGTTGACCCCAGAATGTTAGTCCTCATCAAACAGCAACACTGGGAATCCCTTGAGCCTCGCTGGGAGGGATCCTATACCATGGTCCTCAACACCCCAACTGCAGTCAGGGTCACCAGAAAGCCCACCTGGATTCACTACACACACATCAAGCTGGTCCTGATGTCCAACAATGACCATCCTCCAGATAAGTGGACTGTACAGCCCTAAGGACCCTTTAGAGCTTAAGATAACCAAATGCTTTTAATGTTGTTGCTTGTTTGTGGCTTCCCTTTGGGAGCCCGGCGAGCCCCTGTTCACAACACTGTTTATGGGACCTGGTTAATAACTGACTATAACACTGGTGAGATGTTGGCAACTAATGCAACTGTCCAGGGTGTTGTAACCCTAGACCTTTAATTTCTACTGTATAAGGACCCCACTGATGGTTTACGATTATCCAAGAGTGTAAAGGGACATCAAATGCAGTCCAGCTTCCAAAGATCTGGGGTTGTTTTTCCTTTCTTTTTAATTTTTATTTTATTTTTAATGGCAGCTAAAGGTATTCAGATTACAGTTGAATTGTGGCCTTTTAAAAAGGTATTTTCTTGGATTATTTAGAACATGCAAGCCTCATATTTTTAATCAGATGAAATATGTATGAAACTAATGAGTTTTTCTGATTATAGATTCATCATGACTTTTCAGTACAATCATTTGTGATATTTGCAGTATATGCTAAAATTCAGAATTTTACAAATACTGAAATTCTTACCAGCATTCTTTGTTAAGCCGTGCATGCAAAATTTAAAATTATTATATTGTCACCTAAAATTTGCATAAAATATGTTTGAAGTATTTCAAATTTACAGTGAAGTGTAGCATTTTAAGATGAAAATAACACATGAAATGATTCAATATTTTAGACTACTAAAAGAAAATCACTTGAAAGATTTTATTAAAAGTTTTAATGTTATCTAAAAAGCATGAGGAAGAAAATTGACTAGTAATAATTAAAAAAAAGAGGGATATAGAAAGTGGTTTTGTCTTCAAGTAAAATGTCTGGCTGTGCCAAAATGTAAAAAAGGATAAAAAAAAAAAAAAGAAAGCTCAACTTAAAGGTGGGTAGTAAGTTATAAAAAGATTAAAGAGATGTAAATTTTATTTGCTTTGGTTTATAATACCTGCCAGTAATAGCTTTGAAAAGAAACAAATCTGTTCAGAATTTGACAGTATTCAATAAGTTTTGGTAGATTTATTCATAAGACTGGTAAACCTTTACTGCAAAATGTTTCCATTAAAATGAGATTATACTCTCAGTATTGTTCATACTCGCCCAAGAAGAAATTCTTGTTATGCTTGGAAATGTGTTACTTAAAATTGAGATGGCTAGATCAATAGGATTAAGTATATCTTGTTTCATAATAGGACACCAAAACTATAGATACCTTACTACACTCATTAACCAAAACCTAGCTAACCTTGGCAACTCTATATCTAAATTAAAAGATTCTCTAAGCTCCTTAGCTGAAATGGTTTTACAAAACCGCCGAGGCTTAGACCTTCTTTTTCTAAGAGGGAGGTCTCTGTTTGGCCTTAGGAGAAACCTGTTGCTTATATACAAACCACTCTGGAGTTATTAGACAAAATGTGGCTGCCGTTAGGAAACGCCTACAGGAAAGGGAACAAGCTCAACTGGTAGAACAAAATTGGTTTAAACGTTGGTTCTCATTCTCCTCTTGGTTGTCCACCCTCACATCAGAAGCCATAGGACCCCTAATAGTGCTTTTAGTTGGTGTAACTATCAGTCCCTGTATCATAAATAAACTGGTATCTTATGTAAAAGGCCGAATACAGGATGTCAAGCTGATGACCTTAGCTACCCAGGGTTATGAGCTAGTACCTGTAGATTCAGCTATGAGCCAATGATTTGGCTCACTGACAAAAATCAGTGAGGAATGCTGTACCCTAACTCTTAGTGCCGCCATTCTGTTCTGTATGTGCCATGCCCCTTGACCTTTAAAAAGGAGAAAACAGGATGTCCCATTTCCTCAGGAATGCACAGGTGTGGGCCCCCCACATCTTTGCGGGTTTTTTTCCCTTTATAAACCACCCCCAAATCTTAGCCCAGTTACACAGCAGTGTAAATTCCACCCTCATGCTGCGTCACTGGATACCAGCCTAAATAATAAAGCGCTGTCTTCTTTTAACTCCAAGATGTGGTGGCCTTTTTATTCTTTTTGCCTTTTTACAATTTTCATTTTATTTTGGGGTGCAGCCTTTTGGGGTAAAACAGTTATCCTCATTGAATTCTTCCCTCTACTCTATTTCTTTTGTTTTCTCTTTCCTTTTCCCTTTAACTTTGTTTCTCAACAATTTTTATTATCTCATGCTTTCTGGACATACTCTGTTCAATTTCTCTGCTTTTCACTTTCTCCCTTGGTCTCTGTTCAATTTGGCAGCAGCTGCTTTTCTCTCATTCATGTTTAATGCTTTTTTCCCAATTTTTTTTTCTGAATTTTCCCATTTTTTCTTCATTCTTTGTATTCTTTTTGTGTTCTCTTTCTTTTCGATCTTGTTAACTACCTTATCTATACTTTCTTTCTTGATTTCCTCCATTCGTTTTTGTTGTTATTGTTGCTGTTGTTCCAGGGATGGAACTCAGGACCCTAAACTTGCTAGGCAGGTGCTTGTACCACTGAGATAAATCCCCAGACCCATTCCACTTTTCATGTATTATCATTCGCAGCACAGGATTTTGATGTTGAGATTACAACTGTTGTATTCTTGGCTTTTTTCTGCTTGGTTTTTTGTAATTCCTTCATATTTTCCTTTCATTCTTGAATATTTTAATTGCTTTTCTTCCTCTCTTTTCTTTAACTCCTCCTTATTCTCATCCTACAATTTCCCCTTATTTCCTGTCCAATTCTGGGACCAGTCATTCCTTGTCTTTGGTCATGTCCCCCACAACTTTTTCTTCATCTTCTTCCCCTCAATATGCTAAACTGGGAAACTTGTCCCTGCTATATGGGCCCACCAGGGAAAACACTTCTTCACGCCAAGACTTCTCTTCACTCAATATGTTGTCATCCACTGCCTGTTGTGTCATTGTTGTTGCTATTTTTGGTTTGTATAACTGTTTTCCCAAGGTCACATTTATGTTGATGGTGGTTGTTGTGGTTGGTGGTGGTGGTCATCCTCATCACCCTCTTCCCTCTTGGCTATTTCATTGGGCTTCTCTTTCCATGTCTCTTTCACTTTCTCAATTTTTTTCTTTATTCATGTTTTCTTGGCATTTTCAATTTTGTTTGTCTGCAATTTCTGCATTTTGTTTTCTTCCTTGATCACTTTGCTGGATTTAGATGCAGCTTCATTTCTCTGTCCGATCCCCTAAATCATTTTCAATTTAGTGTTTCATTTTTCTGTTCACTTGTCTCCTTCTGAATTTCCACCTTTTGTTTAATCCTTTCTTTGCTGGTGTTTACTTTCTTTTGGATCTTCTTGCAGACTTCCTTCACTATCCTTTTCCCTCTTTCATTCCACCAGTGTTTGCCCTTCTCGTTTTCACAGTATTTGCCTGCTCATATGATGATGCTGCTATTGTTATTGATGTTGCTCTTCTTCATTTTGTAGAAAGTCTTATTCTTTTTCTTGTTGCCTAACTTTTTGTCTTCCTCTCTTCTTTTCTGAATCTTCTTCATAGTCATGCTACACTTTTTCCTTCCTTTCTCTGCCACTTTTGGATCCTGGCTCTTCTGTTTCTTTTCTCATGTCCAAAACAACTTTTTCTGCATCTTCTTTTCTGGGATGTGCTAACCTGGGAGATTTCTCCCTCCTCTGTAGGCTCACCAGGAAAAATAGCTCTGAACACTAAGACTTCTCTTCAATTATAATGTTTTTATCATTTGGCTGTTGTTTTACTTGTTGCCCTTTTTTTCATCACTATGTTTGTTTTATCATGATCAATTTCTTGTGGATGGTGGTTGTTGTGTTCAAGGTGGCATTCTTCCTTGTCGTCCTTTTTTCTCTTGTCCATTTCATTAGGTTTCTCATTCTTTTGCCTCTTCTCATTCACTTTCTCTTGTTTTTGATTTTGTGTCTTTTTTCAATTCTCTTTTGTCATTATATTACTCAGGGTTTTCATAAGAGATTTTTTTCAATTTTGTTTTTCTGCATTTCCTGATTTTTCTTTTCTCACTTAGTTTATTCTTTTGATGTGGCAGCATCTTGCTTTCTGTGTTCTATGCTCTCATTCATCTGTTTTTTTCTTTTTTCAGGTTCTTTTGTCTTTTGCTAAATTTTCACATTTTTTCTTTAGTCCTTTCTCTATTTTATATTCTCTCTCTTTTGGATCTTCTCAGTGACTTCCTTCATGATCCTGTTCCTTCTTCCATTACCCATTTTCTGTCCTTTTTGTTTTGGCCACAACATTTGCCTTTTCAGGTGTCGACACTGCTGTTGTACTTGGCATTGCTTTTCCTGCATTTTGTCAAAATTCTTGATATTCTTTGTATATTTCCTCTTTCTTGTCTTCCTCTCTTCTTTATCTACTGCTCCTTATCCTCATCCTACATTTTCCTAATCTTTTCTGTGACATTTATGGACAGTGGCACTCCTTGCTCTTTTGTTGTGCCCCCAACAAATTTTTTCCCCTTCTTCTTTCTTGAGATGTGATAAGCTGGAAGACTTGCCTCTCCTCAACCTGGGCCAACCAGAAAAAACACCTCTGCACACCAATATTCTCTTCTCTCATAATGATTTCATCCTTTGGCTGTTGTGTCATTGTTGTTGTTCATTTTGGTTTGTGTATTTGATTTTCCATGGTCAAGCTCATTTTGCCAATATTTGTTGTGATCAGTGGTGGTGGTCATCCTTGTCACCCTCTTCCCCTTTGTCCAGTTCATTCAGTTTCTCTGTCATTTTCTTTCCCAATTTTACATACTCATTGTTTCTGGCTTTTTAATTTTATTTTTCTGTGGTTTCTGCATTTTGTGTTCTTCCTTAGTCACTTTGTTTGATTTTGAAGCAGCTTCATATCTCTGTCCAATGTTCTTAATCAGTTTCCTTTTAGTGTTTCTTTTTGTGCTCTTTTACCTTTTACTGAATTTTCACATTTTTTTAGTCCTTTCCTTTGTTTCCATTATCTTTCTTGTGAATCTTTTTGGAGACTTCCTTCCCTAGCCTTTTCCATTTGCAATGTCAGCCATTGTTCTTGTTGTTTTCCTCCATCTTGTGGAACTTCATCATATTCTTCTCTTTCTTCTTGAATTTCTTTTCTTTCTTGTGTCCCTTACTTCTTTTTCTACCTCTCTTATCCTCGATCTACACTTCTTGTTTGTTTTCTTTGACACTAAGAACCCTTGCCCTTGTGGCTCTTTTCATATACCCCCACAACTTCTTGCTCATGTTTTTCCCTGGGATGTGCTGAACTGGGAAACCTGTCCCTCCTACATGGGCCTTCAAGGAAAAAATGCTCTGCTCTTCATTTCTAATGGTTTCATCCTTTGGCTGTTGTGTTGTTCTTGTTGCTAGTTGTTTCCTTTTATGTCTGTTTCCCTACAGCCAATTTCAGGCTGACTGTGGTGGTTGTTGTCAAGGTGTGCATCATCCTGGCTCTCTCTTCCCTCTTGTCCATGTCTTTGGGTTTCTCTTTTCCTTTGTTTCTCAAGTGTTTTCACTTTCTTGCATTTTGGGGCTTTTTCAATTGTCTTTTTCTGCCTTTGTGGCTTTTCTCCCCCTTGTTTGCTTTGTATGATTTGGAAGCAGCTTCCTTTCTCTATCTGCACCTCTCTTTCATCTTCTTTTTAGTGTTTTTTTAACCTTTTTAGTTTTCTGAATTTTCACATTTTTTCTTCAGTTCTTTCTTTTATATATCTATTTTCTTTTTTTAGATGTCTGCTTGATTTACTTCCCTATCTTATTCCTTCATGAATTAACCCCATTTTCTCTCCTTTACATTTCCACCCCAACATTTGCTGGTTCAGGTGTCAACCCTGATGTTCTTGGCATTTTTTCTTCCTTTTGTGAAATTTCGTGATACTTTTTTTTTTTTTTTTGCATTTTTCTTCTTTTCCTCTCTTCTTTTTCTACTGCTCTTTAACAACATTGTACATTTTCCCAGTCTTTTCTGTGATACTTATGGATCCTTGCCCTCTACACTCCTTTTTTTGTGCCCCCAACAACTTTTTCCTCATCTTCTTGCCTGGCATGTGCTAAGCTGTGAGGCTTGTGCCTCCTAAATGGGCCAGTCAGGAAAAAGAGGTCTGTACCCCAATATTCTCTTTACTCATGATGCTTTAATCCTTTAGCTGCTCTGCCTTTTTTTTTTTTTTTTTTTTTTTTTTTTTTTTTTTTTTTTTTTTTTTTTTTTTTTTTTTTTTTTTTTGTACCAGAGATTGAACTCATGACCTTGCACTTGCCAGGCAGGCACTTACGCCACTGAGCTAAATCCCCTGTTCTGCCATTTTTCTTGCTCTTATTTGTTTGTATATGTGTGATTTGATGGTCAATTTCATTCTGACGGTGCTGGCTCTGGTCAAAGTGCTGTTCAACCTTGTCGACCTCTGGCATTTTGTCTATTTCTTTGGGTTTCTCTTTCTTTCTCCTACATGTCTCAATTTTTTTCATGTTTTTGCCTTATAGGGCTTTTAAAATTTTGGGTTTTTTTATTTTTATTCATCACAGGTTTAATAGAGATGTTTTTCAATTTTCTTTTTCTGCATTGTCTGCTTTTTCTTTTCTCCTTTGATTGCTTTGTTTGATTCAGCAGCATCTTCCTTTCTATATGCTACCCCCTCATTCAACTTTTTTCTATTTTGTTTTTCCAGCTTTTTTTGTCATTTGTTGAATTTCACGTTTCATTCACTTCTTTCTCTTTTTTTATATTCTCTTCTTTTGGATCTTCTTGGTGACTTCCTTTGTTATCTTTTTTCTTCTTGCATTACCCCACTTTTGGTTGTTTTTGTTTCAGCAACAACATTTGGCTGTGCAGGTGTCAAACATGCTGTTGATCTTGGTATTTTTTTTTCCTTCATTTTGGGAAAGTTCTTCATATTCTTTTCTTTTGTTTGCATATCCATTCTTTCTTGTCTTTCTTTCTTGTTTTTCTACTGCTCCTATCCTCATCCTAGAGTTTCCTAAACTTTTTTGTGACTCATAGATCCTGGCCCCCTTGCTCGTTTTTCATGCCCCCAACACATTTTTCCTCATCTTCCTGGAATGTGATTCACTGGGACATCTGTCCCACATACATGGGATGACCAGGAAAAAATAGCATACCAAGAATTCTCTTCACAATGTTTTCATCCTTTGGCTGCTGTGTCACTGTTGTTGCTCTTTGTTTTTATGTCACTTTTCCTATACTCAATTTCATGTTGATGGTGGTTGTTGCGGACAAGATAGTGGTTATCCTCATTTTCTTCTTCCCTCTTGTCTATATCTTTTGTTTTCTCTTTCTCTTTCCCTTTCTCTTTAACTTTGTTTCTCAATACTTTTTATTGTCTCGTGCTTTCTGGACATATGCTTCTCGATTTCTCTGCTTTTTACTTTCTCCCTTGATCTCTTTGTTGGATTTGGCAGCAGCTTCTTTTCTCTCATTCATATTTCCTTGCTTCTCTAATCTTTTCTTTCTAAATTTTCACATTTTTTCTTCATTATTTGTTCTTGTTTTTTGTGTTTGCTTTCTTTTCTATCTTGGTTACTGCCTTCCTTATATTTTTTCCTGCCTTCCTCAATTTTTTTTTTTAGTAACAGGGATTGAACTCAGGACCTCAAACTTTCTAGACAGGCGCTTGTGCCACTGAGCTAAATCCCCAGTCCCTTTCCTCTATTTTCATTTATTATCATTTGCAGCTCAGTATTTCACTGTTGAGATGTCATAACTGCTGTTTTCTTGGCTTGTTTCTTCTTGGTTTTGTGTAGTTCCTTCATATTCTTCTTTGATTCTTGCATATCTTTAATTGCTTTTCTTCCTCTCTTATCTTTAACTCCTCCTTATTCTCATCCTACATTTCCCCCTTATTTTCTGTCCACTTCTGGGACCAGTCATTCCTTGTCCTTTTGTCATGTCCCCAATAAATTTTTCTTCATCTTCTTTCCCTCAATATGCTAAACTGGGAAACTTGTCCCTGCTACATGGGCCCACCCTGAAAAACACTTCTGCACACCAAGACTTCTCTTCACTCGATATGTTGTCATCCATTGGCTGTTGTGTCATTGTTGTTGCCATTTTTGGTTTGTACAATTGTTTTCCTAAGGTCAAGTTCATGTTGATGGTGATTCTTATAGCTGGTGGCTGTGGTCATCCTCATCACTCTCTTCCCTCTTGGCCATTTCTTTGGGTTTCTCTTTCAATGTCTTTTTCACTTTCTTTCTCAATTTTTTTCTTTACTCATGTTTTCTTGGCATTTTCAACTTTGTTTGTCTGCAATTTCTGCATTTTGCTTTCTTCCTTGATCATTTTGCTGGATTTAGATGCAGCTTCATTTCTCTGTCCGACCTAAATCATTTTGTTTTTAGTGTGTCATTTTTCTGCTCATTTGTCTCTTTCTGCATTTTGACCTTTTGTTTAATCCTTTCTTTTTTGGTGTTTACTTTCTTTTGGATCTTGTTGGAGACTTCCTTCACTATCTTTTTCACTTTTTCATTCCACCAATTTTTGCCCTTTTCATTTCCAACAAATATTTTCCTGCTCATATGACAATGCTGCCATTTTTCTTGATGTTGTTCTTCATTTTCTGGAAATTCTTATTCTTCTTTTTCTTCTTCTCCAAATTTTTTGCTTTCCTGTTTTCTTTTTCTTTTCTTCTTCATAGTCATCCTACACTTTTTCCTTCCTTTCTTGGACACTTATGGACCCTGGCTCTCCTGGTTCTTTTTTCATGGCCCCAACAACTTTTCCTCATCTTTTTCCCTGGGATGTCCTAAACTGGGAGACTTCTCCCTCCTTTGTGGGCTCACCAGGAAAAATAGCTCTGAATACTAAGACTTCTCTTCAATTATAATGTTTTTATTGTTTGGCTGTTGTTTCATATTTTTGCACTTTTTTTTGTTACTATGTTTTTTTCCCCAAGGTCATTTCCTTGTGGATGGTGGTTGTTGTGTTCAAGGTGGCATTCTTCCTTGTCATCCTCTCCTCTCATGTCCGTTTCATTAGGTTTCTCATTCTTTTGCCTTTTCTCATTCACTTTCTCTTGTTTTTCATTTTTTCTTTTTCTGGCCTTTTTCCATTTTATTTTGTTTTTGTATTAGTCAGGGTTTTCATTGACATGTTTTTCAATTTTCTTTACTTTTTTTTTTTATATTGGTACCAGGGATTGAGCTCACAACAGTGCACTTGCAAAGCAGGCGCTTATGCCACTGAGCTAAATCCCCAGCCCCTCAATTTTCTTTTTCTGCATATTCTGCCTTTTCTTTTCTCAGTTGGTTTATTTGTTCATTGTGGCAGAAGCTTCCTTTCTGTGTTCTATCCTCGCATTCATCTTCTTCTGGTTTTTTCTTTTTTCAGGTTCTTTTGTCTTTTGCTAAATTTTCACATTTTTTCTTCAGTTATTTCTTTTTTATATTCTCTTTGTTTTGGATCTTCTTGGTGACTTCATTATCCTATTACTTCTTCCATTATCCCACTTCCTGTCCTTTTTGCTTCAGCTGCAATATTTGCCTTTTCATGTGTCTACCCTGCTGCTGTACTTGGTATTTCTTTTTCTTCATTTTGTCAAGATTCTTGATGTTTTTTGCATATTTCTTCTTTCTTGTCTTCCTCTCTTCTTTTCCTACTGCTCCTTATCTTCATCCTACATTTTCCTAATCTTTTCTTTCACACTTATGGACCATGGCACTCCTTGCTCTTTTGTTGTGCCCCCAACAAATATTTCCCCTTCTTTCTTCAGATATGATAAGCTGGAAGAATTGTCTCTCCTCAACCTGGACCAACCAGGAAAAACACCTCTGCAAACCAATATTCCCTTCACTCATGATGTTTTCATCCTTTGGCTGTTGTGTCACTGTTGTTGTTGCTTGTTGCTGTTGTTGTTTTGTCTGTTTTCCTCTAGTCAGTTTCATGTTGACAGTGGTTGTTGTGGACAAGATGGTTGTTATCCTCGTTGTCTTCTTCCCTCTTTTCCTTTTCATTTGGTTTTTCTTTCTCTTTCCCTTTGTCTTTCACTTTCTTTTTTTTTTTTTTTTTCATTTTCTCCCAATTCTTGGTCTTTTTCAATTTTCTTTTTCTCTGTTTTCTAGTTTTTCTTTTCTGCTTTGGTTTCTTTGTTGGATTCAGCAGTAGGCTCCTTTCTCTGTCCGATCCTCTCTATCATCTGTGTTTTCTTGGCTCTTTTTTCCACTCTTTTGTCCTGTTCTTAATTTACATGCTTTTTGCTTATTGCTTTCATTTCTTTCTAATATCTTTCCTTTTGGTCTTCTTGGTGACTTCTTTCCCTATCATTTTCTTTCTTGCATTACTCCAATTTCTTTCTTTTTTGTTTTCACCATTATATTGCCCTATTTAGATGATGACATTGGTGTTGTTTTGGGGTTGTTCTTCATTTTGTGGAACTTCATATTCTTGTTGCATTTCTTTTCTTTCTTGTGTTCCTCTTCTTTTTCTACTTATTTTCAGCCTCCACTTTCCCCTTTTTTAGACTTATAGGCCCCAGTCCTCCTGGCTCTTCTTCCTTGTGTTGTTCCCTACTACTCCTTCCTTATGTTGCTCCCTAGGATGTGTAAACTGGGAGACTTGTCCCTCCTAAATGGGCCAACCAGTAAAAACAGCTCTGCACACCAAGGCTTTTCTTCAGCCATGATGTTTTCATCCTTTTGGTATTGTGTCTTTGTTGTTGCTCTTTTTATGTCTGTTTTCCTGTGGTCAGTTTCATGTCGATGGTAGTTTTTGTGGTAGAGGCAGTGGTCATCTTCATCATCGTCTTTCCTCTGGTCCATTACACTGGGTTTCTCTTTCTCAATTTTTTCATTTCCTCGTATTTTCTGGGCTATTTCAATTCTTTTTCTGTGTTTTCTCCTTTTTTGTCACTTTATCACTTTGTTTGATTCTATGGCAGCTTCTTTCTCTGTCTGAGGCTCTCATTCACTTTTTGATGTTGCTTTTTCTGCTCTTTGGTCATTTTCTGTGTTTTTATATTTTTCTTTAATGTTTTCTTTTCTATTCTTTATCTTTTGGATCGTGTTAGCAACTTCCTTTCCTATCCTGTTCCTCTTGCATCTCTTCATTTTCTTTCCTGTTTGTTTCTGCCACAATATTAACCTGTTCAGATGATGATGTTGTTTTTGGTGTTTTTATTGGTTTTGTGGTATATCTTCATATTCTTTTTCTTTTTCTCCTTGCATATGTTTTCTTTGTTCTTTTTAGTTCCCTCTTGATAATCACATAAATGTCTTCTTTTTGTAACTCAGTGTAATATTTTACATTTAATAGACACTAAAGTTTTATAATAAAAATATACTTTGTTTAAAGTTTAAAAATTTAAATAATGTACATACAAAGATTTATTGAAATACTCAGAGACACTTGCCAACCAAAATAGGGCAACGAAATTTATAGCAATGAAATTTCTGTCTTATTTTTTATCTAATTTTGAAAGTAGTTTAATTTATGATTTACATGTTGAGATCTGTTTTTTCAGACTAAATTTGTGTTCTTTACAAGCTTTACCAAGTTAATTACAAGTGCCATCAAACTTTACTAGAGAAATTCAGATCGAAGCCAGTGTTTCATAAGTCTATGTCATTATAAAGATATGAGTCATTTTAACTTACATGATACCACTTTGTTGCTATCTAATTGTTTTTAAATGCCTAAATTGTACTTTCAGTGTTTTGGGGCATTTCAGTTAACAAAATTTTAGGGTGGTGTGTTAGTAAGTGTTTTATAGAGCACACAGATATAATACAAGATATACAAATGTATAAGCAATTACAAGACTGACATGATGGTCAGCTGCACTGTCAGAGAATGAAGCATGCAGGGCATGTCTGCATGCCAGAGGCTGAAGGATGCAATCCAAGATCTAGTGTTCAGTGCAGTATCCTGTGCAACTCTGTACCACCAGGCCAACGGGTCTATGATGGAAAGCTGAAGAATCTATACCAGAAGTCTGAACCATCCAAGGCAGAGCCAAAGAGTGTACTGGAAGCCAGGAGACAACATCCAAACTGAAGGTGAAGACTGGAGCTCCTCCAAAGAATGGAACCTCATCTGTCTTTCCTCCTTCCCTTTTATACTATCTAGGAGATGAGCCAGGAGATTAGGGTGGGTCTTCTATATTTTAGGGTGTAGAATTGCTAAGAAAATTTAGTTAAACTTCTAAATGTCTCAGATTGACACAACTGATCAACACTACAATCTACCACTTGTCAACTTGGCAACCAGACTCATTTCTTTAAACCAGTCTCCAGATACAGACATGCATATGATTGTGCTAAGATTTCAGTAACAGTGAGCAAAGGTGAAGAAATTAGTGTTTTGTGCCTAGGTAATCAATATCCATAGCTTCTCATATCATAACAACATTAGCATAATCTGAAGATGAATTGTTTTACAAGAAAACTGTTTTTAAGAGCACTTGTTAAGCCATGCAGGGCTCAGGAGAAACAAGCCAAATGCTCTTCCTGTGAGTGAGCATAAAACCTGAGAAGTTACTTGGGACTCCTGCTCCTAACTGCATCTTGTAGGCCTGTTTCAAGGAGGGACAGGGCTAAAGGTTTGTTAAGAATTTTAGGTATGCAAATAAGGGACCCAGATCCCTTCACTCATGATATTAATTATTCTAGAGTGCCCTCTCCCTTCTTCAAAAATGCAACAGTACTGAACAAAGTGATAGGAGTAGGGGAGCAGTAATATACTGCTTTCATGTTAGAATGGACAATGGCAGTTTGATAGGGAGGTCACAACTAGGTAGCCAAGGATACTGATGCAAACTATCTCACCTTATTAGGAAACAAAAGGGAGCAAAGGGAAGCAAGGCAGAGGGGCAGACAACAGCTGAGCAAGTCACAGTTCCCTCTCTGGCTGGCAGGGGGGGAAATAAAGTGATTCTCATCCGTCACAGTGCCAACAGATTTTTACGCAGTTTACTAATTCTTGGCATAATGATATCAATATATCAAACATCATTTCCAAACAATACTCATTTAACTAGAACTATAAACCAGAATTAAA
Source organism: Hydrochoerus hydrochaeris (assembly GCA_004027455.1). Lineage (NCBI taxonomy): Eukaryota > Metazoa > Chordata > Mammalia > Rodentia > Hydrochaeridae > Hydrochoerus > Hydrochoerus hydrochaeris. Next base: position 25,856 of record PVLA01012560.1, on the reverse strand, counting down.
TAGTTATAAAGTGAAAAAAGCAAATATAAAGTGATTTTAAAGCAAATAGATAAGGCTGAGGATATCCCTCAGTAATAGAATACTTGTTTGGTGTGCTCAAGACCACCATTCAAACTGAAGCTCTAACAAAGAGTGAAAGAAAGACAGAAAGAAAAAAATAGAGGAAGGAAGGAAAGAAGAAAGATAGAAAAAGAGAGAGAGAAGAGAAAATTAAGCAGATTGTTTCAAAACTAAAGCTATTTTAAAACTCATTTTTCCTAAACAATCAAAACCTAAATAAATGAGACAATGACAACAAAAAAAGAAATTATGTTGATACAAAGTATTTGTTTCCTACGTCAGTTCTTATAAACTTTATTAAAAGTAGATTAATATTTTAAGAAAACCTCATTCCTTTAACCATTGATGATCAGATTCTGGTTTTATAATCTTATGGTATAATAAAACACTAATAATAATTTGTTCTAATTATTATTTACCAGATCACACATTTATTTCCTTTCAGAAAGTTTATCTTATATTATCCTTTTCTAACTTGTTTTGTTGTTTTTTAATTTATCCCCTGCATGAGAAAGAGAGAAGTTTCACTGAGAAGTGAGGCTGAGATAGAAATTTCCTAAAAGGAGTTCCTTCCTCACTCATTTCTTTCTCAAGATGTGATGTGAATTTACAGGTGTGGAAAAGGTCAATGCACTTCATATACAGTGAGTTGTTTGAGCCACAGTTCTGAACATGCAGAAGTTTCACCAGTTCTGGGGTTGCTCTGGTGTTGTTCAGATAGCAGCTTCTACCACATGTGCTATTTATGTATACATTCAGATGAAGATTAAATGCAACTAAAAATTCCATTCCTCAGTCACACTAGACTCTTTTTCAGTTCTCCTAATCTGTGAGTTGCAATGCTTCTCTATCAGGAAAGAGTAACAGATCATTTTATTCTCACAGGAAGTTGTCTTGTTTTAGAAAGTACTCACCACAGACAAGGCCCCAGCTCTATAGTTCAGTGATGTGACCCAGCTAGTCAAACGGTGGCTCCTGGAGGTCCTGAACTCCACCCAGCCATGAGCAAGGCCATGGCACCATACGCCAAGGACATGCTCTGGTTAGCTGCAGGCTCCAAAGGCTCTGGACTCCTCCCAGTCAGAGGCAAGGTCCAGGCAGTTCCACACTCAGGGTTTTGTTCCACCTAACTGCCTGGGTCCTGGAGGTTCTGAACTCCACCCAGCCAGGCATAATGCATAGGCATCACACTCTAGGGCTGTGTCCTCACTAGCTGTACAGAGGATCCAAACTCTTCTCAGCTGAGCGACCCAGTGCAATCCATCAGGGAAAGGCCCAACCAGACTCACTGGTCACAGAGGTACAAAGCCCAGCCAAGATCCCCAGAGCCACATATCAGGGCACTATGATGGCTCTGGGATAATCTGAGCTGTCCATCAGAGCACAAGACCCCAGGTCCACAGTTCAGCCATGTGGCCCAGCTAGTCATGTGGTGGTTCCAGGGATCCCAAACTCCACCCAGCAAAGAGCAAGGCCCTGCCACCATACACCAGAGACACACTCTGGGTGGCTGTGTGCTCCACAGGCTCTGAACTCCTCCCAGCCAGAGGCAAAGTCCAGGCAGTGCCACACTTGGAGTCATGATCCACCTAGCTGCCTGGGTCCCCGAGGTTCTGAACCCCACCCAGCCAGGTGCTAGGCCCTGGTGATACACTGGGGGTTATCCCTACTAACCACCTGGGTGTCAGAGGTTCTCAACTCCACTCAGATTCTAAGTCCCAGCAACACACTCTCGGAGAGTGTCCCTGCCAGCAGCAAGAAGATCTAATCTCTGCCCAGCCCAGCATCCCAGGGCAACCCAGATCAGTACATCAGGGGAACACCTGGTCAGCCTCACAGTCCACAGAGCACAAGAATCTGGTACCATAAGTCTGGGGGACACCACAGCTAGCCACAGGGATTTTGGAGGATTGAAACTCTGCCCAGTGTAGCACTTCAGTGCAATCCATTGGGAGGGTGCTTGATCAGCCACACCAGTCCCAGAGGACAATGATAAAATGAAACAGCAAGAGGCAGTCTCAGTTCTCCAGCCAGTGAGAACCAACCCAAGAGACAGTGAAATGGTACACAGTGGAAACTGCACAACTCAACTTTCCAAAATGATAGCAAATGAAGTAAAGAAACAGCTTCATGAAGTTATAGAGGAAATCAAGTCAGAAATAATCTCTCAGGTAAAAAAATGCAATGACAAACATTATGAAAGAAATGTTATATATCTAAAGAAGACCTAAATAAAAAAATAGAAGAACATAAGAAAATGATGGAAACCTTGAACGAACAATATAAGACAGAAATAGAAGCCATGAAACAGATACAAAAGGATATTTAAGAAATTAAAAAATTCCACTGAAAGCTGGCAAAACCACTTAACTGAAGCCAAAGATAGCCTCTCAGACTTTAAAGACAGGATAGAAGATTATGAATACCAAAGAAAAGATCTCTTAAAAATGACAAGGAGCCAGGAAACAAATCAACAGCTTCAAAATAATGCAAAGAGAAACAATATAAGATTCATAGGTGTCAATGAAGAAGCAGGGGTTAACACAAATGATCTGCAAAGACTATTTGCAGAAATAATAACAGAAAAATGTCCAAGCATGGCAAGAGAAGTAAGGCATACAGAACACCAGTTAACCAGAACCAAAATAAATCTTCACCCAGACATATAATAATTAGAATGCCAGAAATTCAGCACAAGAAGAGAATAATAAAAGCTGTCAGAGAAAAGAAACAGATCACCTATGAAGGAAAGCCTATCAGATTCATAACAGACTTCTCAACACAAACTTTCATGTCATGAAGAGCCTGAAGTGAAGTATTTCAGATCCTGAAAGAAAACAACTTTCAACCTAGATTGATGAACCCTGCAAAACTACCTGTGAAGAAATAAGATACTTCCATGACAAAGAACTGAAAAAAAATTATGGCCTCCAAACCAACACTACAAAGAGTACTAAAAGACACTCTAGGAAGAGACAAAGATAACTACAATCCCAAGAACAACAAAAGGAAACCACTAAGCAGAGAAAAGTTAAACAGAAAAATTAGAAAACCAACAACAGAAGATAACATGACTGTGATTAGTCAGTACATATCAATTACATCCATCAATGTAAATGTTCTCAACTCACCAATAAAAAGAAACAGACTGGCAGAGTGGATTAAGAAACAAAACCCAACAATATTCTGTGTACAAGAAACACATTTAACTTAAAAGGAAATGCATACACTAAAAATCAAAGGATGGAAAACAATACTCCATGCAATAGGAGCCCAGAAAAAAGCAGGGTTGGCTATTTTGTTTTCAGACAACATGAACTTAAAACCAAGAATGATCAAAAGAGATAAAGATCACTACACACTTCTTAAGGGAAAAATTCAAAGGGAAGAGATTAGAATCATAAATATATATGCACCAAATATGGGAGCACACAACTATGTAAGACAAATCTTAATAGACATGAAAAACCAAATCAACACCATTATAGTTATAATGGGGTTCCTTAACACCCCATTGTCACAAAGAGACAGATCAACCAAACAAAAAAATCAGCAAAGAACTAACAGAACTGCATCAAACTTGTGAACAAATGGACCTAGTAGATGTGTACCAAGTGTTCCTCCCAAGTCAAAAATCCTCAATAAAATAATGGCAAATAGAATGCACAAGTCATCAGGAAGATTACACACCATAATCAAGTGGGATTCTTCCCAGGAATGCAGGGATCATTCAACATAGGCAAATCAATAAACAATACACCATATCAACAGAGCCAAGGACAAGAATCACATGACCATCTCAATAGATGCAGAAAAAGCTTTTGACAAAATCCAACACTCATTCATGATAAAAAACCTTACTGAAAAATCAGAATAAATGGTCTCTCCTTCAACCTGATAAAAGCCATATATCATAAACCAACAGCCAAAACCTTGCTAAATGGACAAAAATTGAAAACTTTCAGGTTAAAAATCAGTAATAAGAGAAGGCTGTCCATTATCATCACTCCTATTCAATACTGTTCTGGAAACATTAGCCAGAGCAATTAGATGAGAAAGAAATAAAAGGAATAAGGATAAGAAAGGAAGAAGTTAAATTATCATTATTTGCAGATGATGATACTCTACATAGAAGACCCCCAAAACTCCATTGAAAGACTTCTAGATGTAGTAACCAAATTCAATAATGTAGCTGGATCCAAAGTCAGCACTCAAAAATCAATAGCATTCCTGTACACAAACAACAAACTCACTGAGAGAGAAATAAGGGAAACCACACTTTTCACTATAGCATCAAAACAATGAAATACTTAGGAATCAATCTAACAAGGGAAGTAAAAGATCTATACAGTGAAAGTTACATTACTCTGAAAAAGGAAATTGACGATTTCAGAAAACGGATATTCCCTGTTCATGGAGAGGAAAAACAAACATTGTGAAAATGGCCATTCTCTCGAGATTGCTCAGCAGATGTAAAGCAATTTCAATCAAAATACCATTTGAATATCTCACAGAGCTAGACAGATCATCCCTAAAATTCATCTGGAACCAGAAGAGACCTAAAATAGCAAAGACAATTCTGGGCAACAAAGGTATGGCATCACAATCCCTGACTTGAATTTATATTACAAATCTATTGTGATAAAATCAGCATAGTACTGAAATAAAAAAAGACCTGAACGTCAATGGAATAATTAGAAGATACAGCCACAATACAAACACACTCAGCCACCTCATCTTTGACAATGCGGCCAAACATGTACACTAGAAGAAAGATAGCTTGTTTAATAAGGTGCTGGAAAAACTGGTTTTCCATATGTTGAAAACTAAAACTAGATCCATGTATATCACCATGCACTAAACTGAATTCAAAGTGGATCAAAGATCTAAATACTAAAAGAAAAACACTAAATCTCCTGGAAGACAAAGTAGGTAGAAATCTTGATGACATAGAAGTAGGAAGACAGTTCATGAACAAAAATCAAACTGCATGGAAAACACTTCCCAGAAACAAAAAATGGGATCTCATCTTATTAAAAAGTTTTTGCATGTCAAAGGAAATCTCCAACAGAGTGAAAAGAAAAGCCATGTATTGGGAACATAATCTTAACCAACTATCCCTCAAAGGACTTCTATCTAGAACATATAAAGAATTTTAAAAAATCAGGCCCCCAAAATTCAATGACCCAATCCAAAAAAGCACTTCTGAGATGAATACACACTTTTCAGATGAACAAATACTAATGGCAAATAAGTATATAAAAAAATGTTCAACATCCTGAATGATCATTCAGGAAATGCAAATTAAAACAACATCAAGATTTCATCTCACCACAGATCAAGAAATCAACCAATAACAAATGCTGGAGAAGCTGTGGGGGAAAAGGAACTCTTTTCCACTCTTGGTGGGAGTGTAAGCTGGTGCAATCACTGTGGAAATCAGTATGGACATTCCTCAAAAAGGTAGGATTAGAGATTCCATTTGACCCAACTATCCCACTTCTGGGCATTTTCCCAGAAAAACTGAAAACATCATACCACAGTGATATATGTGTACCCTTGTTTGTAGCAGCACAATCTGTAATAGCCAATTCTTGGAAACAGCCTAAGTGCCCATCAATCAAGGAATGGATAAAAGATGTGGTATTTTTATACGATGGAATACTACTCAGCTCTAAAGAAAGATTGCATCAAGACTTTTATAAGTAAATGACTTGAGACCATAGTCATAAGGAAAATATATCAAACTCACATGTGTAAATACTGTATTGTCTCCCTAGTGTAACAAACTGAAAAGTTTTACATATACATATATATATATATATATATATATATATATATATATTCCAAACTCTACAATAAATACTGTATGAGGGTAAAGAACTGTTCAAACAGGAAAAGTAGTTGGAATAAGGGAAAAGAGGAAAGAAGCAAAAGGAAAAAGACATAAATTTGTATATTGACAGCTAAACTGAATATACTACTAATTGTATTAGTTATTGGAAAAGAACAATTAATCCTGTTTAGACCAATTTTACATGTCTATATTTGTTAATCTAAGCAACCCTCTTGAAGGTAACAATGTACAGTATTACAACCATTGTCAAATTCCTATCATCTTGTTTTGTAAACCTATACTGTTACTATATTTGGTTTCCTGTTGTTGTTTGTCTATCTGTATTGCTTTTTGTTTTTCTTTTGTGTCTTTTTAATCTTAATTTTTTTAAAAAAGAAGGCACTCACCACAGCTCTGTATTTTCCTGTATTTTAGTGTTTACACCTACAGGCCTGAGGTTAATCAGAGGGAATAGCCCTTACCTGGTGCCCCTTAAACTATTCATTATCATGTGCTTGTTCAAGAAAAAGCCTCACTAATCACGTCAGTCAGTGTTTTACTAGATAAAGAAGTATTATACAAGATATACAAACATATAAGCAATTACAAGGTCAGCTTATGATGGTCAGTCACAGAGATGAATGAGAAAGCATGCAGAGGGTTTCTGTACACTGCAGGCCAAATGTTTTGGTCCAAGGTCTGGAGCTCACTTCAGTATGTGAGTCCATATCAGACAGCAAATGGGTCCACAACAGAAGGATAATGGATCCATGGTGCAAACCAAAGAATCTGTGCTAGAAGGTTGAAGAGTCTACAACAGAAGCCAAAGAGTGCACTGGAAGCCAGGAAATGACGTCCAAGCAGAAGGCAAAGACTGGAGCTCCTCCAAATAACAGAAACAGAGGTGTTCTTCCTCATTTCTGCTTTATACCATCCAGACAACCAGTTGCTCTGAGATGTCAAATTGCTGAGCTGATTTAACTAAACTTCTCTTAACTAAACTTCTCAAGTTGGCACAATTAACTGTTACTAATATATCAAACATTTATCATAAAATATTAAAATAACAAAAATCTCAAAGTAACAGGGTTTGTATTAAATAATGTAGATTAAAACAAACATTAAAATGCTTTTCATTTTGATCAGAAACAATTTGTAACAGACTCCCTAGAGATTTTTTTGCAATATGTGCCTTGGGCTGTTAACTTTTATTCACTGCTTTCCCTACCAAACTTTGACCTCCAAGGTCCTCAGAGGAGGCCTCTGAACCACTTCAAACACCCCAAAACTCTCCCAAAGGCCCTTACTGGAACCACCAGGTTGTCATGCTCCTGAGCTGTGAACTGCACAACCTGGGCAGAATCCTCAGCACCTAGTGTAGCTTTGCCAGGAGGTGCACCAGGCTCAGATCCTGGCTCCCAGTCTGACTGACTGCTAGCAATGTTTCAGTGGTTATGCAGACTGAAGACAACTGTATAACTGTCCCTTCCAAAGTATTAAACAATACACAACTTTCTCCTCAAATTTCTATTAGATTTTTCATCTATTTTTCCTTCATTTTAATCCCTTTTGGGGCATAAATCCCTAGCCTTTTTAGTTATAATCAAAACTATTTTCACTATATTCTAATTGTCATGTAAAATGTCAGCAATTGGACACAGAAACTCATTTTTCTCCGTGTTGTGATCCCACCTCTGAGAACAATGTCAAGCACCAGGTGGCCCTCAGAGGACATTTTCTGAATGAGAGTAGCGAGGTTGGTGGGGTTAGAGGGAAAAAGACAAATCTTTTCTCTCAGTATTGTTTCTCTTTATATATGTATCTTGTACACAAATACATAAACACACAAGAAGTACCCAGTTCAGTGGCATGCAGCTGTTAGCATTGTTCATCAGTTATCACTAAGAATTGGCAGAAATGTTTCATAGTGCTAAAGTGATACTTTGTATCCTTAAACACTAAATTCTCTCTTCCTAGCCCTAGCAACCTCTATTTAATTTTCTATTGATTTGATTATTTTCATATAAGTAAGACTGGGCAGTTTTGACCTTTTGTCTTCTTGGATTAATCTTTTCAGGATTTTGGTCATAGCATTTATCAAATTAATACTCCTTTTTATGAAAGAATACTATTCCATTATATTTATCAATCATGTGGCATTTATCCATTCATCTGTTACTGTCTTTTCTCTTTAATAGATCTTCAAATACAACATTTTTAACATGATTACAAAGCAGATGTCCACAACCATGTCTCAGTATGCGTAAGACCTCTCTGGCTTTAACATGTTCTTAATATTTTCTTAGCACATGCTCACTTGACATACCTTGTCTTTGGCACTAAGGATGATGAATTCAGCAACTTCCAAGAATGTAAGAAAGTATTTATGAGATTAAAAGGACAGGGTTGTTCAGAGATGTCACTTCATTCTCAAGAATAAAGACACCTACTTAGGTGAATTTTGTTAACTAAATGCTTGAAATCTACATATGTATTTTGAGCATTTGGTTCTCACCTGATAAATATATATATTTTTTATATATGCTTTTAATTACCTGTCTTGCCTGACTTCACTGGCTAAAACTTTGAGCACTATATTGAAAAGAAGTGGTGATAGTGAACACCCTTGAGTTGTTCCTGTTTAGGGAGAGGATGCTTTCAATCAGATTTTCCACATTGTATATAATGCTGGTTGCAGATTTGTCATAAATAGCTCTTAGCAGACTTAAATATTTTTCTTCTATGTCTATTTTCTTCAGGGGATTCTTCACAAGTGAATATTGGATTTTAACTTTATCTTGTATTTTACGTCCAGTAGTGTTTATTTTATGAAGTTGAGTGTGCTGGTGTTTAGTAAATATATATATTGATAATTGCTATCTCTTCCTGTTGAATTGTCCCCTTTACCAATATGTAGTGACCTCCCTTTACTTCTTCAACTCAGCTTTGACTTCAAGTCCACTTTGTCTAGAATTAGAACAGCTATTCTTTCTTGTGTTAACTGTCCTTTTTGCATGGAGATATATGTATCTCAATGGTGCCAAAACTACAGCATGCATGCTGCAGTGGGATGGTTGTTATTAAAAACTCTAAATGGTTTGTCACCATTGTTTTATATCCTTTCATTTATATTGTTATATAAAAGTTTTTATTAAATATGTTTATAAAAGTTTTTATTAAATATGTTTCTTGTATTTAGCACTGTTGGGTTTTTTTTTATTCAACTTGCTAACCTCTGTTTTTTGATTGGAGAATTGAGACTATTTACATTGAAAATCATTTTTGAAAGGTATTGACTTATTCAAGTCCTTGCATTGTTTTCTGTTGTTGATTCCTTGTCCCCTTTCCTGCTTAACTTCTCGCCTTGCTGATGTATTGATTTTACTAACCTCGTCCCCAAAATTGATTTCATTGTTTTTGTCTAGGACATCCATGAGAATTTTTTGGAGTGCTACTTAAGTTAGTCATGCTCTTTTTTGTAAGGCCTTACTTCTCCATTGATTTTGAAAGATATTTTTGTAGGATATACCAGTATGGGTTGGAAGATGTTTTCTTTTAGAGCTTGAAACACTTCACTCTACACTCTGCTGAACCTTAATGTTTGTTTAGACAGGTCTGCTGTAATTCAGCTGGTTTGACCATAGTGAGTAATTTGTTGCTTTTCTATGACAGCTTTTAAGATTCTACTCTTGTTGGGCTTCTGAGATTGTGAGTATGATATGGAGAATTTCTGCTCTGATCATGGCTATTTGAGTTTCTATATGCATCATTTAACTGCTTGCTACATTATTTACCACACTGGGAAAGTTTTCTGCTATGATTTCTGTAAACAGGATTTTTATGCCAGTTATAGTAAATTTTCTGTACTAATTTCAAGTAGTTTTAGGTTAGTCTACTTTCTGTTATTTTCCATGACTTTTTATTACTAAGTTATCTCAGAATATAGTTCCCTGAATTACCTCTGATTTCTAGTTCAGTCAGTATCTCTGCACTGGTCACTTCTGTCCATACTTTCAATAAAATTTTATCTCCTACATTTCTGTTCATACCTATTCATGAACTCGAATTTTTTGCTAAACTGGATGTTTGTGTTTTGAATATTCTGGTTAGATTTGCTAATTTGTATTAGGTTTGTTCATAAATATACTAAGTTCATTATCTATATCATCTTTGAGCTCACCAAGAACCTTATTGGTTTACTGTTATGTTTTTTTTCTTTTATCATTTCATATAATTCAACTTGCTCTTTTTTAGTTTCCTCCCCATTGATGACTTGTGGATCAGCTCTGAGAAAGCTGGGAGCTTTGGGGGGAATTTTTGCCTTGTTTCATTAGGTCTCTCTCTCTCTCTCTCTCTCTCTCTCTCTCTCTCTCTCTCTCTCTCTTTCTGCCCTTGGTTTTTGTTTTTTCCTTTTTGTGCTTTTTGGGAGTCCAGTGGAAAATCATTGTTGCTAGTATGAAATTCTCCTTTGTTAGGGTGTGCTTTACAGTGATAATGTCTTGGCTTTGTGTTTTGGGTATTTATCTGAAACATATTTAATTTAATAGAATTGGACCCTGTCACTGTGCTGCAAGGAGAAACTTTCTATCGGTTATACTGTCAATAGATAAAGCTGAATTCTACAAGAACCCCCAGGAAGATCTAATGACAACATTCCTCAAACTCTTTAAAACATTTAAAAGGGAAGGATTATTCTCAAAGTCCTGGAAATTAGCATTACCCTAATTCCAAAACTAGAGAAGAAGGCAGTCAAAAATGGAAACTACTATGTTTTAATGAATATAGATGAAAAAATTTCAACTAGATACTGACAAACAGGATGCAACAAAATATCAAAATTCTCATATATCATAACCAAGTCAACTTCCTCACAGGGATGTAAGGATGATTCCACAAACACAGGGATGTAAGGATGACTGAACATACACAAATCAATAAATGTAATGCACCACATAAACAGAATCAAGGGCAAAAATCACATCATCATCACAATAGATACAGAAAAAGCTTCCAATAAAATCTAATATCCACTTATGATGAAAACTATGAAGAAAATAGTATGGAAGAAACTTCTTTCAATCCAATGCCATCCATTTATGACAAGTTACAGCCAATATCATATTAAATGGAGGAAAACTGAAAGTTTTCCATTTAAAATCAAGAAGACAAAAATGTTCACTATCACCACTCCTATTCAACACAGTACTTAAAATATTGTCAAAGCATCAGAAAGCAAAATAAATAAAAAAGATATGCATAAGAAAGAAACAAGTCAAATTATCCTTATTTCCAGATGACATATTCTTCAACATATAAGACTCAATTCCAACAAAAGATCCCAAGGATTAATAACCAAATTTGGTAATGTGACAGAATCAATGTACCAAAATCAGTAGCATTCTACCAATCAGTAGCAATGTCTGCCAATAATATACTCAATGAGAAAGAAATAAGGAAAACAGCACCATGCACAACAGCTTCAACAAAAGTTAAATGTCTAAGATTTAACCTAACCAAAGAAGTTCAACCTTATAACAAAGACTACAATACTTGAGAAAAGTATATTAAAAAGACACCAGAAAATGGAGAGCCCAGGAAACTGCACACTGCAGCAGAAGCCAGCCCAGAAAGCCATGTGTTATAGGACACTTGCCTCCTGAGGGACCCCACAGAACCAGCAGTTGGTGAGTGAAGTGAACTGTGCTTTGATTTGGCACACAAACACATGGAACAGAAACAGGTGGGTGAGGTCATCATTTTATTTCAAAGGACCCTGGACAAATGCCAACAGAGTAGCAGTTCTTTGTTGCTTCACTGCCAAGGTCTCAGAGTGGAATAAGGGAAGAGCCACCCAGTTACAGTGGACTGCTGACAGTAGGAAAACAAGCTAGAGGAACATTCTACTGACAGGATGCTGGCACCACCCAGACTCAACTCCAGTGGCTACCAAAAGCTAATCTTAGTTCAAAACAAAGGATTAGAAACAGTCCTCTGGTGTGTGACCAGCAGAGCAGCCTTGATCCAATGGCACAAGCAGGCAAGCAACCCTGTCCTACAATGGGACAAAGACATCCACCTGTACCTTACAACCAGCAACTAAAAGTAATTAGTGGTATGGAACAGAGAAAGCTAAGCAAGATCTACAAAAATCCAATTGTAACACAGGTCTTGGAATAAAATCAGGCTTTCCCTACCCAAAACTGCCACAACAGGGAAGTACTATAGAGAAAAATCACATCTAATACCAAAGGACAGGGTGCTGCGCCAAATAGATATCAACTACTCATTCTTAATAAATTGTAAAGGTAGGTTTTTGGGATATACACTAAGACTGAGAACCACATACACCTAGATGACAGCTCTGAGAAAAATAGATATTTCCTAAGATGGCCTTGATGTTAGTGATAAAGCTATCTACCATAAGAAATCTACAGAAAGTAAAACAAAACACAGAATGTAAAACAAAATAGAAAACAGAAAATGACAAGATGCAGAAGCGAAATGCAACCCCAGACCTCCAGCCCACCAAGGACAAATGCAGAGCATAGTGAGATAGAAGAAATTGGAAATCACACACTGGGACCTTCTGAAATGATACCAGCAGAACTGAAAAACCAAATGGAGGTGGATTTAGAAAAAATTATTTCTTAGGTTAAAAAAAATGATGATCAAAATGAAAGATATACCTAGTGAATCTATAGATGACAGGTAAAAAAGATAGAACTTAGGAAAATGATTGAAAGCATGAATACCCAACATAGAAAAAATGGAAAGCAAGAAACAGAACCAAATAGATATCCAGGAGATTAAAAATTCTTTTCAAAGTATATGAATACATTGAACAAAGGCAAAGGTAGAATACCAGATCTAAAAGACAGGATTGTGGTTAACAACCACAAAAAGAAAGATACCTTAGAAATTCTAAGGACCAAGAAAAATCAATGCAACAGCTGCAAGAAGCAGCAATGAAGAACAACGTAAGTTTGATCACACTGAATGAGAAAGCTGGAGATAGCACAAATGTCAGAACACAAAAGGAAAAAAAAATTCTTTACAGAAGTAATAGCAGAAACTTTCCAAACATGGATTAAGAATTTGACATTCAAATAACTGAGGCATATAAAACTCCACTTAGCCATAAACAAAATAAATCTACACCAAGGCATATAACAGTAACAATTCAAGAAGCTCAGCACAAGGAGAGAATATTAAAGAAAAGAAATAAATGACCTATAAAGGAAAACTCATCAGATTCACAGCATACTTCTCAACATAAACACTCAAGTCAAGGAAAGCTTGGAGTGAAATATTCCAAGCCCTAAAAGAAAACAACCTTCAACACAGGTTAATGTACCCTGCAAAACTACCTTTCCAAATCAGTGGAATAATAAGATACTTCCATAACAAAGAAAAACTGAAGAAATTCATGTCCACCAAATCAGCTCTCCAAAATGGTCTGAAGGACATTTTACAAAAAGATAAGACCACAAATTCAAAAACACCAATGGAATGAAACCACCAGACAATGCAAGCAATTAAACTGAGGGGACAGACAAGGGACAAACAACAAGAATATGAGAAGGATAAGCCAACACATATAAGTATAACCAATGCAAATGATCTGAATTTACCGTTCAAAAGAAATAGACTTCAAAAAGGATGAAGAATCAAGGTTCAACAATATGCCACATACAATAAACACACTTACCTGGAAAAAATTCATAGACTGAAAGCCAAAGGATGCAAAACAATACTCTCTGTGCCCCACAAAAAAGGAGGGGTAAATATTCTATTTTCAGACAATGTGAATTTCAATCCAAGACTAACCAAAAGAGATAAAGAAGGTCACTATGTATGTGTTAATGGAAAACTCCAAGAAGAGGAACTAATGATCATAAACATATATGCATCAAATAGTGCTTCATCCAACTATATAAGACAAATGTTAAAGAAAATGAAAAATTAAGTAAGTATGCAATTCTAATGGAGCAAATTAAAACCCCACTGTCACAAATAGACAGATCAACTAGACCAAAAAAAAAAAAAAGAATGAATTGAAGAGTTGGTTCTTCGAAAGATTAAATAAAATTGATGAAGGCTTAGCCAACCTTATCAAAAAAAAAGGAAACAAAAAGCCTCAAATTCATGCAATTGGGAATAAAGTGGGTGAAATTAAAAACCCTGTGGAAACCCAGAAGATAATGAATACTTAGTTTGAGACCCTCTATTCTAATAACACAGAAAACACAGAAGAAACGGACAGATTCTGAGATACTCATGAATTACCCAAAATGAACCAAAAAAATGTAAAAATTATAAATAACCCATTATCAGTCAATGAAATTGAAAATTTAATTTAAAAACTAACCAACAAAGAAAATCCCAGGTCCTCATGGATTTACTACTTATTTCTACAAGAAATTTAGAGAAGACCTAATGCCTCTATGCTGAAACTCTTTAATGAAACTGAAAGCAAAGCAATATTCCCGATGTCATTGTTGGAAGCTAGTATTGCTCTGAAACAAAAACCAGGGAACAGCCCAACCAAAACAGAAAACTGGAGGCCAGCCTCTCTAATGAACAGTAATGCAAAAATCCTCAGTAAGATACTGGCAAACAGAATGCAGTAAATCATCAAGATTATACTCCATGACCAAGGAGGATTCATCCTAGGGATGCAGTTGTGGTTCAACATATGCAAATCAATAAATGTAATATGCCCATATCAACAGAGCAAAAAACAAAAATCATATGATCATCTCAATAGAGGCAGAAAAGCATCTGACAAATGCCAACACCCATTCATGATAAAAAGCCAACTGAAAATTGGAATAGGTTGTCTTTATCTCAATCTGATAAAGACTATCTATGAAAACCCAATAGCCAACATCATACTAAATGCCCCAAAATTTAAAGCTTTCACTTAAAATTGGGAACGAGACAAGGATGTCTACTATCACCACTCCTAGTCAATACAGGAAACACTAGTCAGAATAATTAGAAAAGAAACAGAAATAAAAGTAGTAAGGACAGAAAAGGAACAAGTTAAATTATCATTATTTGAAGGTGACATGATACTCTACAAAAAAAACCTAAAAACTCTACCAAAAGACTTTTACATTTAATAACTAAATGCAGTAGTATAGCTAGATACAAACTCAACACTCAAAAACAATAGCAGTCCTATACACTAATGAACAAACTGACTGAGAGACAAGTCACATACCTTTCCAAAACAATCAAAAAATAAAATACTTAGGAATAAATCTAACAAAGGAAGTAAAAGATCCATACATCGAAAACTATAGTACACTGAGAAAGGAGATCAAAGAGAATATCAGAAAATGGAGAGATACCAATTGCTCATCAATAGGAAGAACCCACAGAGTGAAAATGGCCATACTCCCACAATTGAGATACAGATTTAAGGCAATTCCAATAAAATACCACTAGCATACCTCACATAATCAGAAAAAACAATCTTAAAATTCATTTGAAACCAGAAGAGACATAAAATTGCAAAAATACTCCTACATAACAAAGGGAAAGAAAGGGGCATCATAATCTCTAACTTGAAATTTTAATTCAAAGCTACTGTGAGAAAAACAGCACGGTACTGGCAAAAATACAACCTTAGGATCAGGAGAACAGATTAACAGATGCAGAAACAGCTACACTCACACTCTGTGACCCTATCTTTAAAAAGGGGTCAACCACATGCATTGTAGATAAGCCTCTTCAATATTTGGTGCTGGATGCACAGCCTCAACACTATACTTCAGGGATTCACCCTGGCTAGCCATGCAGGATCCTAACTCCACCCAAGCTAGTGCAGAGTCCTGGTACCAGTCATCAGGAGACCACTCCAGCCAATCTCATTGGTCTTGGAGTAGCTGAGACCCATCCACCCAGTCCAGTTCAGCACCATCTGTGCAGCACTCCAGGGAGAAGTATAGGTCTAGAAGAACCAGCCAAGAAACGCTCCACCACTGGCAAGAGCCCTGGTGAACCAAGAGAGGGCAGAAGCCCCACCCATCATTTTTCCAACACTCCATGAACCTCAACTCAGAGGAACCGAACTGCATGGCCCACCCCTTTACACTACAGGATAGTCAGCAGAGGAAGCACCTTGTACTCAAATAGCTTTACTAGTGGAATCTAGGAAAATGATAAAATGAATTAGCAAAATGTAGTCTCAGACTAGCTCACTGACAACAAGCACCAGAGACATTAACATAGAAGAAACTGCAAATCGCAAATTTAAATTTCTTAAATGATAGCAACTGGAGTAAAGAAACAACTCCAAGAAGCTGTAGAGGAAATTAGATCAGAAATAATATCCCAGTTAAATAAAAAAAATGACAACCAATAAGAAAGAAATGTTGAACACATCTAAAGAAGACACAGATTTTAAAAATACACAAGAAAATGATGGAAACCTTGAATGAATAATATAGGAAAAAATTAGCATAAAATGCATGAAATAGATTCAAACAGATATTCAGGAAATTAAAAATTCCATTTAAAGCCGGAAAAACCACTTGAATGAAGCTGAAGACTGACTCTCAGACCCTGAAGACAGGATGGAAGTTCATGAATATGAAAGCAAAGATCTCTTAAAAATAACAAGGAACCAGGAAACAACAATTCAACAATGCAAAATGGTGCAAAGAAAAACAATATAAAATTCATAGGTGTCAATGAAAAAGCAGGAATCAACACAAATGACATAAAAAGACATTTGCAGAGAGCAGTCACTGAGATCCGGCCACAGCCGTGGTGGAACCCAGGAGGCTGCACAAAGAAGCAATTTTCCCACCCTCCAGCATGAGCCAAGAGGAGACACAGTAGTGTCTCCTGTGAGCCTACCAGTGCACAGGCTTGGAATCAAACATCTTAAACACCACCACCACACCCCCGTTAGCAACTGGGGTCTGAATATCTCTTGGCAGGATGACTATGCAATATAGCAAATATGGGGGGTCTCCTCTATCTTCTCTTTGAAAGCAAATGTTGTTTTCAGTTTTGTTTCATTATGATTAACTGCTTTACTCTATTCAATATTCTGTTTTGATTGATTTTATAATGTTCTGATTAGGTTTGATTTTGCTATACCTAATTGGCTAGACAACTATTGTGAAGATAATGAGATATACTATGGTACCTATTACTGTTATCCTGGTAACCTGCTGCAAAGTTCTGTACCAAATTCACTACACTGTCTCAATTGTTTTTGTTCTGTATTGTTCTGTTGTATTTCTACTACCTTCAAAATAAAAAGACCACTTGCAGAACTAATAGAAAATTTTCAAAGCATGGGAAAAGAATCTGACATGCATGTAAGTGAGGCATATAGAACCTCATTTAGCCATAACCAAAAACAGAACATTAAAAAACTGTCTGAGAAAAAAAAAAAAAACAGATCACCTATAAAGGAAAGCTCATCAGAATCATGGGAGATTACTCAACACAAACCCGCAAGTCAAGAAGAGTTTGGAGTGAAATATTTCAAGTCCTGAAAGAAAACAACTCCTGACCCAGATTTATATACCTTGCAAAACTATCTTTCAAAATCGATGGAAAAATAAGATACTTCCATGACAAAAAACAACTGAAGAAATTTATGACCACTAAACCAACACTACAAAGAATACTGAAAGATACTCTAGAAAGAGATAAAGATGATCATGTCTCCAAGAACAACAATAGAAAAAAAACCACCAAGCATGGCAAGCAATTAAACAAGAGAAAAAGGAAAGAACTAACAAGAAGATAACATGACAAAGATAAGTCAATATATATCAGTTATAACCATCAATATGAATGACCTCAATTTACTAATCAAAAGAAATAGACTGCAGATTAACAAAAATGTCCAACAATATGCTATATACAAGAAACACATTTAACTGAAAAACAAGCTCACAGACTGAAAATTCTATCAGGAATGCAAGGATGGTTCAACATGTCCAAATCAATAAATGCAATATATGATATCAACAAAGCCAGAGACAACAATCCCATAATAATCTCAATACGTACAGAAAAAGCTTTTGATAAATCTAACACTTATTCATGGTAATAAAAAAACTTAGAAAAAACAGATAAAAGCCATCAATCTGTTAAAAGCCATCTATGACAAACCAACAGCCAATATCTTACTAAACGGATAAAAATTGAAAGCTTTCCCTCCAAAACAAGGAACAAAACAAGGATGTCTACTATTGCCACTCTTATTCAATATATTTCTGGAAACAAAGGAATTAGACAAGACAGAGAAATACAAGGAATAAGGATAGGAAAGGAAGAAGTTAAATTATCATTATTCACAGATGACATGATATTCTACATGGAAAACCCCAAAAACTCCAGCAACAGACTTCTAGACTTAATACACAAATTCAGCAGTATAGCAGTGTACAAAATCAACACTCAAAAGTCAAAATCATTCCTATATACTAACAACAAACTCACAGAGAGAGAAATTAGGGAAGCCACATCCTTCAAAATAACATCGAAAAAATGAAATACTTAGGAATCAACCTAACAAAGGAAATAAAAGAATTACACACTGAGAATTCTAATACTCCCAAAAAAGAAATCAACAATGATTTCAAAAAATACAAA
Source organism: Hydrochoerus hydrochaeris (assembly GCA_004027455.1). Classification (NCBI taxonomy): domain Eukaryota; kingdom Metazoa; phylum Chordata; class Mammalia; order Rodentia; family Hydrochaeridae; genus Hydrochoerus; species Hydrochoerus hydrochaeris. The sequence goes on along the minus strand of PVLA01012560.1, from coordinate 7,333 downwards.
GATATCTCTTGCTCATGGATAGGAAGAACAATTATTGTAAAAATTTCCATACTCCCAAAACTTTTAAGATATTTAATACAATCCCAATAAAAATATCATTAGCATATCTCACACATCTAGAAAAACCATTCTGAAAATTCATCTGGAATCAGAAGAGATGTAGAACAGAAAAGGCAATCATAGACAACAAAGGCAAGGCAGAAGCATCACAATTGCTGACCTGAAATTACATTACAAAGCTGCTATACTAAAATTATCGTGGTACTTGGCAAATAAGCAGACCTGAGGATCCATGGAACAGAATATAAGATACAGATACAATTACAAACACTCAGCCACATTATCTTTGACATAGGAGCCAAACATGTTCACTGGAAGAAAAAGAGCCTCTTTAATAAATGGTGCTGGAAAAACTAGCTCTAAACATGCCAAAAGACTTAAAAAAGACCCATGACTATCACCGTGCACTAAAGTAATATTAAAATGGATCAAATATCTAAATATTAAGATGGTCACACTAAATCTACTGGAAGACAAAGTAGGTAGAAATCTTGAAGACATAAGGGTTAGCAGAGAATTAATGAACAAAAGTCAAACTGCATAGGAAAATACTTCCCAGAATCAACAACTGGCATTTTATTAAAAGATTTTTGCATGTCAAAAGAAATCTCCAAAAGTTTGAAAACAAAACCCACACATTGGGAAAAAACCTTAATAAACTATTCCTCAGACAAAGGACTTCTGTCTAGCACATATAAAAATTTTTTAAAAATCAGGTCCCCAAAACTCAAAGACCCAATCCAAAAATAGACATCTGAGATGAACACACAGTTCTCAGATGAAGAAATATGAATGGCAAATAAATACATGAAAAATGTTCATCATCATTGGTCACTAGAGAAGTGCAAATTAAAACAACACTGAGATACCATCTCACTTCAGAAAGAATCGCCAAAATCAAGAAGACCACCAATAACAAATGCTGCAGGAGCTGTGGGGGAAAAGAAACACTTCTGCACTGTTGGTGGGAGTGTAGACTGGGGCAACCTCTGTGGAAGTAAGTTTGGAGGTTCCTCAAAAACCTGGAATTTGAAGTCTTATTTGACCCAGCTATTCCATTTCTGGGCATAGTCCCAGAAGAACTGAAAACATCATACCCCAGTGACATATGTGTACCCATGTTTATAGCAGCATGACTTGTAATAGTGAAATCCTGAAATAGCCCAAATGTCCATCAGTTGAAGAATGGATAAAAAAGATGTGGTGTTTTTATACAACAGAATACTACTAAGCTATAAAGAAAGACCACATTGAGGCTTTACTATGTAAATGGATGTGACTTGAGACCATACTCATAAGTCAAATAAATCAAACTCACATGTGTAAATACTGTATTGACTCCCTAGTGTAACAAACTGAAAGAGTAAATAAGATAAAAAATTTTCAACAAATATTGTGAAAGGGTAAGAAACTGTTCAAAGAGGAAAAAATAACTCAGACAGGGAACAGGAGAAAAGATGGAAGAGAAAAGTAACAAGATATAAATTTTTATATATACAGCTAAGATTACTAAGATGATTGTACTAACAATTCTATTAGTTCTTGGAACAAAACAATAAACATTCATAGGATTAGATCAATTTTACATGACTATATCTGGTAATTTGAGTAAGACTTTTGAAGATAACTATGCAAAACAACAAAATTTGTTATATTCTTACCACCTTGTTTTGAAAGCCTATATTGTTCTTGTTTTGGGCCACTTGTGATAGTTATTTATTTGATTATTGTTTCTTGTTCTTCTTATACTTTGTTTTCTTTTTCCTTCTAATATAGAAGGGATAGATTTACATGTATAGGTTTATATATGCCTAGAACATCATTTAAAGAGTTTACAAGTATTGAATTTTTATGTGTGAGGATATGAACAGCTATACTGAAGAAAACAAGACTTCATAGTAGCCATAGATGATTTCCTATTATTTTGATTCAAAAGCCAACAATGATTTTTTTAATTTTTATTTTTTTAAAAGATTTTATTTAAACAGAAAAAAAGCATGCAAAGGGTAGAGATAATTACAGAATTCCCAAAAAAAGAAAAAAATAAGAAATCACTAGTTAAAAATTACATATTATCCTCTTAGAAATAGTTGTTCAAGTTACAAAAGTAAAGCATACAAAGTAGACAGTCAAATAATGAGAGTGTAAACAGTTATGCATGCATGAATCTCTACATGTATTTCTATACTTTCTGTATTAGAGGGAAAAACAAAACTTAGCAAGACAAAACAAAACAAATTCTTATAAAAACATGAAACCAAAAAGTCGTATAAAACCACAGTACAAGGTGATCTAAAATGATTACTGTGTTATTTCTTATTATCTTCAATAGAATGTCTGCATCATCAGGCATAATTGAATATAGCATTATAATTGAATATAGCAGTACATAACAATATTTGTCAAAATAAATCATTGTAGACAGTATAAAACTTCAAAGGCAGGTAATAATCAACCCATAGTGGATATTCTAGTGAATCTTGTCATTTTCAGTGCAGTTGCCTATACTCTCAGACTTGATGCTATCAATCATAACAGCTTTGAATAAAATCTATCAATACAAAACAGCAAGCTAACAAACCAGATTTGATTACAATCAGTCATGGTAAAACAGTGTAGGTTTTACAGAGCTTTACATTAAGTTAATAGGAAATCGAGGATGATTATCATACTGTATACTGTTATTTTCGGGATTACTGTCTGTGCTCTCAAATCTAGTACAGGTAAATGACTGGAACAGAATATAATACATCTAAGCAGAGTGGTGTGAGTAATTTGGATTTTAAATCCTGGTGCACTATTAACAATATAGTGTATCAAGGCCATCTATGTTAGAAATTCTAGCCATCCTTTTCTGCCTCATTTCTGCTGTGCTATTTTTCTGCCTTTGTTTGTCTAGTTTTCTCCTTCATTCTACTGCCTGCCCTACTCATTGAGGCCTTTCGGTCACTGTTCCTAAAATCCTGGGGTTTTCTTCTCTCTCTAGAATGTCCTTCAGCATTCTCTGTAGGGTTGGATTGGTGGTCACAAACTCCCCCAGTTCCTCTATGTCATGGAAGCATTTTGTTTCTCCATTAATTGCTAGTGACAGTTTTGCAGGGTACATCAATCTGGGTTGCAGGTTATTTTCTTTCAGGGCTTAGAATACTTCACTCCAAGCTCTTCTCAATCTGATGATCTGTGTGGAGCAGTCAGCCGTGATCCTGATGGGCTTTTCTTTATAGGTACTCTGTTTCTTTTCTCTGATGGCTTTTAATATTCTGTTTTTATATTGGATTTCTGGTATCTTGATTATTATATGTCTGGGTGTAGATCTGTTTTGGTTGTAGGTGGCTAGAGTTCCATATTCCTCACATAACCAAATGTCATTTTATTTTCCCATGCTTGGGAAGTTTTCCTTAATTATTTCCATGAAGAGCCTTTGTAATTCACCTGTATGTATTCCTGCTTCTTCATTCACATTTCTTACTCTTAAATTGTAAATTCTCTTGTTGTCTTCTAGCCTTTGTATTGTTACAGCCTGTTTCCTTGTTATTTTTAAGAGGTCTTTCTTTTCATGATCAAACATTACAAACTTGTCTTCAAGTTTTGATAGTCTATCCTTAGTTTCTTTTAAGGCATTTTGCCAGCTTTCAATGGAGTTTTTAATTTCCTGGTAGTCTCTGAATCTGCTTCATGTATTCTCTATTTTCTTTATGTTCTTTATCTAATGTTTCTCTCCTTTTTTTGTGTTCCTCCCTTCTTCTGTCTGTATCATCCTGAAAGATGCTGCCTGAGAGCATTTCTTTTATTACTCTACTCATATCCTGCTTTACCTGATTTAATATTTCAGTTTAGAGCTCATCTACAAGGTCCCAAAGATATCTCTTAATGTCAATTGAAACCATGTCTGATGTTGCATGTTTGCCACCCTCAATCTCCCTTGTTTTTCTGTCTCCTGGATCAGTGCTCTCAGGGTTCTGAGCTGGGGGCCTCCTCTTGCCTCTCTGTCCTGTCATGCTCCTGGCTTCCTCCACACAGTTTACAGTGCAGGTCCCAGCCCCCTACCCTGTTGGCCACAGTTGCTCTGAAGGAGACTGGCGAGAGACCTCCGCACTCTCCTGCCTGCCCCTTCCCACAAGGTCAGCCAAACTTCAGGGGCCTTCACCCCATTAGTGTGTGCCAGGCTCAGGGATTCAATTTGGGATGGCTGATTGGGTCCTGGCCAGGGGCACAGCCCAGTCCAAACAAATCTCATGAATCTGCTCTGGGGAGGGAGTAACCAACTGAAGTCACTGTGACTCTCAGTTCAGAACCCTCCTGCCTGATTCCAACATGTTGCCCATTTGGTTGTTCCCTTCCTGTGGCTGGGGTCTCATTCCCAGCACTAACCATGGATTAAAGAAGGTCCCTTCACCGGATCTGCTCTCCATGGGGCTCACCAACTCCCAACTTCAGCGCTGCCATTCTTCCTGTGAGTGGCGGTGGGAATGAATTTGGGCGGCTCTGTCAGCCCATGTGGATTCAAGCTGGTGCAAATTCAGGACTGCCCAAACTTGGTGGGTCACAGCAAAAATGCTGTGTCCTGTAATTTTTAGCTGTTTCAGTTGTACTCCCGATATGTTTGATGAGCTTTTTTACATTTTAATTTCTTCCTGTGTCAAGAGGATCTATCTCCCTCTGTCTCGGTCTCTCTAAGATTTTTTATTCTGGCATAAGAGTTGTTTCCCCTGGGAGGCTTGGTATTATGTTGCTCCCTGATTGGGCATCTTGACTTCTTCCTGGAGTATAATAAAAGTAGGGTATTGTGATGCTTCCTGCCTTGCTATTGTTGTCCAGAATTACCTTTGCTATTCTAAGTCTCTTCTGGCTCCAGATGAATTTTAGGTATGGTTTTTCTAGATCTGTGAGGTATAGAAATGGTATTTTAATTGGAATTGCATTAAATCTGTATAATAATTTTGAGAGAATGGCCATTTTCACGATGTTTGTTCTTCCTATCCATGAATAGGGAATGTCTTTTAATTTTCTGAAATCATCTTTGATTTCTTTTTTCAGAGTAATGTAATTTTCACTGTATAGATCTTTACTTCCTTTGTTAGACTGATTCCTAAGTATTTCATTTTTATGGATGCTATAGTGAAAGGTGTGGTTTCCTTCATTTCTCTCTCAGTGAGTTTGTTGTTTGTACATGAATGCTATTGATTTTTAAGTGTTGACTTTGTATCCAGCTATATTACTCAATTTGGTTATTACATATAGAAGTCTTTTAATGGAGTTTTGTGGGCCTTCTATGTAGAGTGTCATATCATCTATAAATGATGATCATTTAACTTCTTACTTTCCTATCTTTGTTTCCCTCTCTTGTCTTATTGCTTTGGTTAATGTTTCCAGAACTATATTGAATAGTAGTGGTGACAGTGTACATCCTTGTCTTGTTCCTGATTTTTTTTTGTGATACTTTTTTTTTAATTTAAAGAGGGGGGAAGCTAAACAGAAAAAAGGGTAGAAACAATACAGAATTTCAAAAAAATAAACAGTAAAAAAATCACTATTTGATACATTACATATTGTCTTCTTGGATATAGTTGTTCAAGTTACAAAATTAAAGCATACAAAGTGGACATTCAACCAGTGAGGCTGCAAACAGTTCTATTCCCAATCCAACAAAAACTTAGTATCATGGTTATCAATCCTACACACTTAAGGTTACATACAGTTATTTCTTTTAGAGCACTTTCTTTTCCTCCTCTTGCTTTTTTAAAAATTGTTTTATTTAAAGAAAAAATTTTGAAATGGAAAGAGGGTAGAAACCATACAAAATCTCAAAAACAAAACAAAACAAAAAAAATAGTAACCAGTAAAAATCACTACTTGATAATTATATACTTTACTCTTAGATGCAGTTGTTCACATTACAAAACTAAAGTCCACTTGTGGACATCCAAACAGTGAGACTGCAGTCAGTTTTGCTCATATATCCAACTAAAACTTTAGCAACATGGTTATTAATTCCACACACTCAAACATACATGCAGTTATATCTTTTAGAATATTCTCTTTTCCTTTTTTTTCCCTTTACAATAACTATAATCCATTCTCGTAAACTACTTAGAAGTTCTACACATGTATAAATCTCTACACATATACCCAGCCTTATTGTGTTAGAGGGAGAAATAAATCAAAACAAGTCAGCAATACAAATTCCTAGAGAAACACAAAATGAAAACATACAAAAACACAGCATTAGGTGATCTATGGTAGTCACTATGATGTCTCTAGTTATTTTCAATAAAATTGTCTATATCATCAAATATAATATAAACTTAGCATTGCTTTACACTATTAATAAAATCTAAACATTGGAGACATTGTAGGGCTTCAGAGGTAGTTAACAATCAAAACAGAATGGGTTTCCTATTGAATCTTGTCATCTTCAGAGTAGTTGCCCCTACTCTCAGACTCGACACTCTTAAGCATAGCAGATTCAAATAAAATCAGTCAAGATAAAACAGTGATATAACCAACCTTCTCTGTTTTGTCTCTGCCATGGTATTTTTCTGTTGTTGTTTACTTTTCTCCTTGATTCCACTGTCTGCCCCTTTCTTTGAGGCCTTTCTGCCATTATTCCTGGAACCCTGGTGATTTTCTTCTCTCTTTAGAATGTCCTTCAGTATTCTTTGCAGGGTTGGATTGCTTGTCATGAACTCCCCCAGTTCCTCTTTGTTGTGGAAATATCTTGGCTCTCCATTAATTTTGAGAGACAGTTTTGCAGGGTACATCAATCTGGGTTGGAGGCTATTTTCTTTCAGGGCTGGGAAGATTTCACTCCAAGCTCTTCTTGATTTTATGGTTTGCATTGAGAAGTCCACAGTGATTTTGATGAGTTTTCCTTTATAGGTAATCTGTTTCTTTTCTCTGACTGCTTTTAATATTCTGTTCTTGTGATGGATTTCTGGGATCTTGATTATTCTATGTCTGGGTGTAGATCTGTTTGGTTGTAGCTGGCTGGAGTTCTATATACCTCATTTATCTGAACTTCATTTCCATTACCTATGTTTGGGAAGTTTTCCTTAATTATTTCTGTGAATAGACTTTATTTCATTTGTATTTGTTGCTGCATCTTCATTCACATATTTTATTCTTAGGTTATAAATCCTCTTGTCATCTTCTAGCCTTTGTATCGTTGCTTCCTGGTTCCTTGTTATTTTTAAGAGATCCTTCCTTTCACGATCATACTTTGCAAATCTATCTTCAAGTTTTGAAAGTTTGTCTTTAGTTTCTGTTAAAAGGT
>PVLA01012559.1:0-43446 GCA_004027455.1 Hydrochoerus hydrochaeris | reverse complement strand
CTTGCAATACTTTCATTCTCAAGTGGTTTTGTTCTATTTTGTTATGTTTGACATTATTGTGTGTAAAGCTAAGCTCAACTATTTCAAAGAAAGAGACGTTATGATAGCTACTGTTAATATCCAATTGTCTTGTTGTGAAGTGCTGTGTTCTGTTCTGATCTGCTTAGATCTGTCCTCTTTTGTTTTATTCTCTTTAAAACAAATAAAAAATAAAAAAAATAAAAAGAAATCAGACCAAAGTACTTCCTTCCCATCCAAACCTACCACTTTGGAAGTCTTCAAAATCAAGTAGAGAAGGACTGAAGTAAGATACACCGTGATGCAAATTGGAGTAACTAACTATAAACAATGAAACCCAGATTACTAAACTTTGGTGGGAATTCTAACTCCAACGAAGTTTTTTTTTTTTTTTCAAATTATGTCAACTAGGGGGCAACAATGGTACATTCTAAAGTTTAAAAACTAACAAACACTTGTGACTATTCAATTCCAAATGTAATTTCCAGGCTCCTGAAAGCACATGGAAAGGCACAGACCACTAAAACTGTACAAATCCACTGCAAGGTATACCTCCAACAGCCACTGCAGAGGTGGCAGAGGAGGGAGACAGACAAGGGAATCTCCCCAAGGCTGAGGTCAGGAGCCAAGAAGACAGGGTTCCCAGCAGAGAGAAGGATCAGGGCCTGAATGTTACTGCCAGTAAGGAACCTAGCAGTATTTTAGCCAATGATGTTTACCATTCAGCTCTTCGCTAAGAGGGGCTTTTACTGACAGATTATAGTAATCATCCACAAATTGCATGTTTCCTTCTCAGACACATGCCCCCAGTTAGAAGTTCTCCTGTCTCCCCATAGCTAGCTACAAGCATGTGACTGAATCCTACAGATAAAACAGGAACAACAGTGATATTTGGAATTCCTGCCTTGCTGCCCTGGGAAGTTCCTCTTTTATCTTCCTCCTAGCTTAACAAACATGCCTAACTCCTAGCTTTTCATTATATGCATAATGACAACCAGAAGACACCAGGACAAAAGGACTGAAGGATCCTGGGTCCCTGAGTGACCCTAAGAAGTCCAGGCATCCTGCAGACCTCTCATATTCATGAGCCACTCACTTCAAAGATGCCATGATGGTAACAACCTAAACGTCATTCCGCTGGGGAAAGCTCAACAGAACACTGCAGCCACACAATGGAAAACTCCTTGGCTGCCAAAAGGCAAACCACAGATGGGACATGGGACAAATCTCAGTGTGCTGTGTTTGGGGAAATAAACTAGGCTCAAAGAGTGATGTTCCATTTAGAACAGTCTAGAACAGATCTACAAAACAGAAAAGTGATCAGTAATTTCCAGGGACAGGGAACTGCTGCTCTAAATCCTGATTGTGGCAGTAGTTACAGGACGTTAGGCATTGATCCACAATCCCAGAGCTGTGCCCTAAAATGAGCACATCCTGCCTCATGTAAATTATATCTATAGTTAAAGAAAATGCTACGGAGGCTGGAGTTATAGCTCAGTGGCACAGCATCTGCCTGGCAAGTGTGAGGTCCCAAATTTGGTTCCCAGTACCAAGAAACCAAAACGGAACGGAACGGAACGGAACGGAACGGAACGGAAGGAAGGAAGGAGCAAAATGCTATGAGAATAAAAATGCTCCCTTCTCTAAACCACTATATTAAAGTCTCCAGTTACAACTTAGGTTTTGCCAGGTTTAAGTCAGTCATTGGGAAAACTAGAGAACAGTGACCTTGCTGAGCATTCTAGGATGCAAAGCAACCACAACTGCCTACTGCCCCAATCTCCACAGTGAAAATCTGCCCTTTGAATGATCTGAACTCACACGTGTCACATGGTGTCTAAACAGACTCCTTAGAGGGTGGTCATGAAAGGAAGGTTGATGACAATGAACTCAGTGGACCTCACCTAATGATGGCTATGAGCATAATCCCAGACTTTCAGCAACACCAGGATCCCCGAAGAAGCTGCAGATTGTGGACCCTCTGCCCTCGATCCTGTAAGGTATGATTCGTTCTAAATCTGACCTTCCTGAAAACCACTGAAGGGGCACAGCAGATGCCACACAGTAAAAAGGTGTCCTGTTTGTGACAGGTCCAGTGTGAACAATGTTTTATGGCTTCATCTGTCTTCAAGAAAGAGCACCGTGCTAATGACCAGAGAAGGAGGTAGTTCCCTGAGCCTCTTCCAGCTTCTACAAGAGTTCTTGAGGCATGCACTGACCAGAGCAGCGCGTCACTGTGCCACTCTTCCCCGTGGCTAAAAACAATACCCCATCAGGCTCCAATGTGCCCAAGGTTCAGCAGCACCATCACCACTGGGGAACAGGAAGAGCCATGAGCGTCACACTACCTACTTACATGCCTAAGAAAGGACAGGCTGCGCCTGTGGAACATTTATCTATTTTCCTATGGTTCATGCAAACATTTTGCCTCCTTTCACATAATCAAATAAATCTAGATTGCAGACAGCAATAACCCATATTAGAAATCCTCACTCCTAAAGCCTGTGCCCTTGAGTTTATTTCATTAGACTCATATGACTGCTAAGAACAGAATTGCACTCTCTCAAAAAAATGACAAAGTATTCTTCTGTCATTTTGCTCAGCTTCTTCCCAAGTTCCTGCAGTGAAGCCCCCATTTCATTCCCCAACAACCTACTTCCTCTGAGTACCCCCAGCCAGGACAGTCACAATCCCCAGTCCCATAATGCCCATCAAGGTATGGACAAGCAAATGCTTTCCACAGAAGAGCTTGGATAATTGGTAGAACTGACCCAAAGTTCTTGAGCTAGTCTTATGGGATTTGGAAGATAAATTAAAAGGGTTCTTTATTTAAAATGGAGTTTCTAAAACTAAAACATAAAAAAGAAGCTGTAAAGCTGATTATGGACTGAAATCTCTACAAACTGTGAACTACAATAAACCTTCCCTCCTTTAACTTTGGGTACCAGGTATTTTGTCTCAACAATTAGAAACGTGACTAAGACAGAAATTTGGTACCCAAGAAGTAGGGTCACTGCTGTGACTGGACCTGACCATATGGTTCAGGAAGTCTTTGGAACTGACTTGTGGAAAGAATTTAGAAAGGTTTGGAGATGCTACCTGAAGAAATAGCCCTGGAAAGTCTTAAGCTGTACTTGATGGGAGTTTCTGGTCAGAGCTCTTAAGACCAGAAGACTGATAGAAACTCTGCCAGTAAAGACCAGGCTGTTTTCTGCTGGGAAGAAATTACATTAGCTGTTGGACTACAGGGCATGTGTGTTATACCTCAGAAGATTTGTCTGCATTTTGCTTGTGTCCGGAGACTTTGCCCAAGACTGAGATTAAAAGTGGTGGACTAATTAACTTTGCAGAACAAATCTCAAGGCAATCTAATGTTGAGGCGGTGGCATGGCTACTGTTGGGGACTAACAGCCACATCTATGTTGTGAATCAAGGGTAAAGAGCCCAGTAGAATGACTCAAATGTGACTTTGGGCAGAAAGAAGCTCCAGTAAAGCTGTGGACTGTAAAGACAGAGCAAGAAACTTGGTTGCTGAAAATAAACAGGACAATAAAAAAGATGGCCTGAGGACATCAAAAGTACTGCAGGACTCCAGCCTTTGCACCGAAAGCTTGCAAAGGTGAAGAAATTTGCTTTGAGAAAAGTGCCCCCGAACACCATGTTCCAGAATGGCAGCAGCCTAGGGACACTGTACCTGGGGATTTGGTTCACAGGCACTTGACCACTACTGCCAAGAGAGAAGAAAGCCTGGCTACTGCTCTAGCTGGCAGCAGACCTTGGCGGCATCCACTTGGTGCTGGTTTTAGGTGCATGCAGAAAGCAAGAGCTATGAGGTCAAGAAGGCTTCCACCCCGATTTCAGAAGAAGATCTGGGAGGCCAGGCAGTATGCCCCTGAGAAAAGTTGTTTGTGAAGTTGTGAGTGTAAAGCTGAAGATGCAGTGGAAGCTCCAGAAGGTTTAAGAAGCTAGGAACATGGATCATCTGAGGAAAGCTGCGAGAAATGAGCAAAGCCAGCCCAAGAGAAAAGCTGTGAGAGCTACAACCATCTGCAGTGCCATATGGGTAGAGCCATCCAAGTCTTTTGGAGTTCACATCTTACCACAGATGATCTCAGATGCTGGTCATGGAACTACAGCACTTAATGTTTGCCCTGCTAGATTTTGGACTGTTCCTTTCTATCTCCCTATTTGTACCTTTTGGAATGGTAACGTTTATCTTGTGCCACAAATGTTGGAAGCATTTTACTTTCTTTTCATTTGTAAAGGGGTTCACAGTTAAGTCTGTGTTAAACCTCAGAGGAGACTTTGGACTTTGACTTTTCAGCAATGCTCAAACTATTATGACTTTGGCAACTCTTAAAGGGATACACATGAGTCTTTTTAGGGGCCGGGGCAGAATGCTACAGCTTATGTCTAGATGTCCTCTCAAAACCTTATGCAGTCATAGGTGGAGCTTTTCAGGGATGGCTGGACCTACAGCGTGACGCTGGCATTGATTCATGGTGTGATGCTAGGAATAAGGCTGTCCCATCCTGGGTGTGCATACCCCCTGCCTTAAGGACATACAGCTTGGATAGAATGTAAGAGACAGAGCGAGTTGTTGTTGTCACTACTGCTGCTTCACTTACTTTGCTGCTTTGTTGGAGTCTACCCAACAAACATGAACTGTTTCTTCTGTGTGATGCCCTTCTGCCAGGCCACCCTGCCTTGGAGTCAACTGATTATGGACTGAAACCTCTAGAAACTGTACGCTATAATAAATCTTTCCTCCTTTAACTTTAGGTGTTGAGTATTTTATCTCAGCAACAACAAAATTAACTAAGACAGCCACTCTGTACGTACATTTTATTATAAAGGAAAACAAGTTTCTAAAGCAAGAAACCGGTAAGTAAAAATAGTAGAGAAAATGTTATGAAAAACAAAAGTAGAAAGTATGAAAAGTATTTTATATATAAAATATGTTACAATCCAAGGATTCATTCAATAACCACATCCTGAGAATGTAGTAGGGGCTAGTTTGGATTTAGCAAGCTCTAGTGGCAGGCATCAGACATGAAATGAAATGACCTGACCAGTCCTCTCAAGAACCTCAGGCTATATGCTACAGAGCTGTTATTTCTATTTTATGTATGAAAAGACCAGGGCTCAAAGAAAGGATCGTTCAACAGAGCTAGAAATCAAATCCAGAGCTGTAAAACCAGAAAGAAGATAACTAGTATACAAATACACCTACCAAAGTTTTACTTTAAAATACAAGTGCAGTTTGATTAGACAAGCCAGGCATACGATTTCCCCACTCCACTCTTTAGTATAAAAAAGGGGCCACTAAAATAACAACTTTCCTGCTAATAAATTAACTGAATACAAGAGCAGATACTAAGCGAAGATGCAATTCAAAACACAATCTGTCATTAACATATACAATTTCTACCTGCCAATTAAAAATAAAAAACATAATTAAAAATCTACTATACTAAGTAAAAAAAAAAAAAGTCAGGAAGGCCTGATGCAGTACAACTGCAGATTCACAGACAGAAATAGTCGGGAAGTTTCTCCATGGGGAGATGAAATGTTCTGGAGTTGACCACAGTGAACAACATTGGGAATATACTAAAAACCTGTGAAATGGTGAATTTCGTGGTTTGTGAATTATAACTTCAATTTTTAAACAATCTATGCAAATTCTATCAGCTTTTCTTCCAAAAGTGATCCAAAACCTGACCACTTGTTGCCACCATCATACCACCACTGCCACCAGCATGGCACAAGCAACCAGCACCTCCAGCTTTGGTTATCTCAGCACCCCTCTTACCGCCTCCCTCCCTGTAGACTTGGGGAGCCTTGTTGTTTTGATTGAAGTTTTTACTGAGGTAACTATAGATTCACTTCTACGTGTAAGAAACAACAGAGATCTCCACCCAGTTTCCCCCAATGGTAGTATTTTCCAAAACTGTACCATATCACATAACCAGACTATCTACACTGATATAACCCACTGGTTTTATGAGATTGCTTGAGTGTGTGTGTGTGTGTGTGTCCTTAGTTCAGGACAGTGAGAATTGACAACACAAGAACTCCATCCTGCCCCTTTATATAATCACTTCCCCTCTCCTTTCCTCACCTTGATACTACTACCCAATTCTTAACTCCTGACAACCACCAATCTATTCTGCATTCCTAGAACTGTCATTTAAAAAATATTATATAAATAGGAGCCAGGACTGATGTAGCTCAATGGTGGAGCACTTGGCTAACATGTGCAAGGTCCTGAGTTTGATCCCTAGCACTGCAAATAAATACATGAACTAATTAATTGAACAAATAAAATTATGCAATGTGGAAGCTTTTGGGACTGCCCTTTTTCAACAGCATAACTTCCTTGAGATTACCCAAACAGTTACAATTACCAGTAACTGGAATTCCCGTTTATTGCTGAGTAACTTAACTATTCAGCTGCTGAAGGACATCTAGGCTGATGCTAGTTTTTAGAAATTATGACTAAAGCTACTATGAATGTTTGTGTACAGGTTTTTGTGTGACCGTAAATCTTCATTTCTCCAGGATTAACTCCCAGGAGAGCAACTGCTGGATTGTGCAGTAATTACACATTTGGTTTCTTAAGAAACTGCCCAACTGTTCTCCCTGAGTGGTTGTTCCACTTTATATTCCACCACCAATGATGAATGAAATGACCCAACTCTCCACATCATCACAAGCATGTGCTGTTGTCAAAGTGATCTTTTAAAAACATAAATCAATTGCTTTTCTACACAATATAGGGTACACAAGGTCCTATAGGATCAACTTCATCTCTAGCTTTTCTCTCTCTAACCTTGTCTCCTATTTCTGCCCATCCCTAACCCTGGCAGACAGAAAGCATTCCTACCATCTGTTCTACCTGGACCACTTTTCTTCTACAGAACCATGTGGCTTGGCCCTCCCTTAGGCCCCAGTGCTACCTTCTCAATGTGGCTCTCCTTCATATCTCTAGAAAATTGTACAGCACTTCATTTATTTTTTGTTTGTTTGTTTTGTTTTTGGTACCAGGGATCAAACTCATGACCTTGTGCTTGCCAGGCAAGCATTTATGCCGCTGAGCTAAATCCTCAGTTCCACAGCACTTCTTTTATTCTGTTGTTTTGCTCCACAGTTTTTCACCACCAGTCTTGTTCACAGCTGTAACACTGGAGCCCAGAACAGTTCTTGGGTGAAAGGGATCTTCCCAGGCCACCTAGCTCAGATACCTAGCACCCTGGCTGGGAGCTCTAAATGTTCACCTCAGGTGCTGGAACTGCAACCTACTTCCCAGCTATACAAGTGCTCCATGGCCTGAGGGCAAATTCAACTTATGGCCTCAGTTACCCTCAGATATATAAGCTCTTCCCTCCCAAACGTTTACAGCATTCTTAGCAACAACAAAGATCAGGCCTGAGGACCTACAAGGAACTTTTCCACTATAACGTGCATCTAAATCACTTGCAGAACTTGGTAAAAGGCAGTGTCTGATTTGGTAGACTAAGGGTGAGAAGAAATGGTAGGTGCACTGAAAGCTGCCAGGACACATCAAATCACTGGCCCCAAGAAGATCTGTGGCTAACACAGAGGGTATCTGTCTCTAACACATACCCCAGCACCTGAGTTGACCAATTTGACACAATGTAAGCAGTAAATCTTTCAAGATATTTTCTTTGTCCTTCCAGCAGCCTGGGTAAGACTACAGATATTGAAGGCGGACCCACTCCAGGTAGTTTACAAAGCAGCTGCCTCACTTGGAGGGGTTAGAGGTGGACAGTGTCAGAACTTTACCTGTATATCTGCAGAAGTCATCTTTCAAAAAATTCTAAGTATTATGTTGCAATTAATAAACCTGTATGTTCTGCTAAGCAACAATGTCTACAACATTGTTAAGAGAAAGATACAAATATAATGTGATCTCCCTAGTGCAAACAAAAAGGTCACAATTAAATGCTTCCCTATACATTTAAAAATCTGAAAAAAAGACACAAAAATAATTGTCATTTTTAGGAAGTGAGACTAGGAGGATAAAGTAAAAGGCTCTTTCATCTGCTATAGTACCTGCAAATGTTTTTAATATGTATAACTTTTACAGCTTTTTCAATTCATTAATACAAAGCAACCAAGCACTCAGGAGGCTGAAGTTGGAGGATCGCTGCAAGTTCAAGGTCAGCCTGGTCCTCAAAATAAGTGGAAAACCAGCCTGAACTGCATAGTGAAACCCTGTCTCAAAAAGACACACACACACACACAAATCAAAGCGACTATAAAAAAAAAAGTTTCCCCAAAGCAGTCCTTGTCCTGGCAAGGTGGACAAGATGAGAAGTGAGTAAAATTTTTAGAAGAAAACCTAATAGTACATATTTGATATTCTAACCTGGGGTCAATAAACTGCAGCCTAGCTGTTTTTAACCAGTCCACATGAAATGTTTTAAGAGTTTTAAATAGTTGCCTGAAAAAAATGAGAGAATGTTTCATGATATCATATGAAATTCAAATTTCATTGTTATTAACAAAAATTCACTGGTACACAGAAATATTTGTTCACTTATATATCATCTATATCTGCTTTCATAGTACAATAGTAGAGCTGAGGTTGAGATCAAGACACTGTCCACAAAGCCTGAAATATTTCTTATCATATTTACATAAAAGTCTGCCAATGTTCCCAGAACAGAAAACTTAATGTTGTTAAAATGGCATCACTCATCAAACTATTTACATATTCAATGCAATCCCAATCAGAACCCCACCTGGCTTCTTTGTAGAAATTAACAAACCAATCTTACAATTTCATATGGAAATGCAAGGGACCCAGAATAGCTAAAACCATCTTTAAAAAGAAAGCTAGTGGACTCTCACAAATTGAAACTATGATACAAACTTTAGTAATCAAGACTGTACAGTACTGGCACAAGACAGACACAGATCAATGGAATCAAATGGGAAGCCCAGAAATCAATCTATACATTTATGGGCAATTAATTTTCAACAAAGGTGCCAACACAAGTGAATAGGGACTGGGATAATGGGATAAATCACAAGTGAAAGAAAAAGTTGAAGCACTACCTTAACCAAGTACAAAAATTAACTCAAAATGGATCAGTCCTAAATATGAGCTTAATCTCTACAATTTGTAGAACAAAAAGTAGGAGTAAATCTGTGACTTTGGCTTAGGCAGTTTCTTAGGTAAGAAGACATGGAAAACATAGCACCTAGACAAAATAAGACAAGCTGGGCTTTTCAAAATTTAAAATTTTGCTTCAAAGGACACTTTCAGGAAAGTAAAAACACAAGCCACAGAAAGGGAGAAAAGTTTTACAAATCATATGTCTGATAAGGGCCTAGTATCTAGAATAAACAAAGAACAGATACAAGTCAGTAAGAAAAATACAAGTAACTTTAAAAAAAGGTAAAAGAATGAGGACAAGGGCTTACAAGCGAAGCATAAGAAAAAGCTTGGGTCTATAATCTTATTGTTTGAACTTCCTCAAACAGATTTATTTTTGCTTAACAATAAACTATTGCCTATGACTTGTTTAAGCTCCTGCGGCAGAGTTTGTGCTATTTGCAGCTGAATGCAGTCGGACTGTTAACATCAACTATGGCTGTACTGCATTAGACTTAGCAGAGATCAAATCCTGTTGGTTCTACCTCCAAAATCCAGTCACTTCCCACCTAGACCACTGCCCACACACACCCTGATAGGATCCATCATCCTCTCTCTTCCAGCTGGCTTCCTGTTCCACCTGTGTTCCCCTTCATTCCACTGTCAGCCAAAGTTCATTTTAAAATAGAATTCAGGCCAGGTCACTTGTCTGAAGTAACCTTTCAATGACTTCTCACTCAAAGGCCCAAGTCTATTATACCTACAAAGGTGACTAGTTAATGTGCATGACACTCCCTCTACCACTGACCTCACCTCCTATTTCATTTTCCTTAAAATAACCTTATTATTCCTCCAAAAGTGGGGCTTTAGGCACACTTACCAAGGGGTGTGCAGAACATCATTCCCCCATCCACACTCATGTTAGAACCCTGACTCTTTTCCTGTTCTTCCTCAAAAGCCATTCTCTCAGTGGGACACTCCCTGAGCACCCTATCTAAAAAAAATTAAAAAAAAAAATCAACCCTTTTTAGCATTTCCTATTTCCCTTCCCTACTTTACAGTTCCTTTTCATTATTAACAAACATACTATACATTTTACCTATTGATCCTGCTTACTGTTTGCATCCCTCCCTAGAATGAAAGCATCATGAGGGCACAACTTTTCACTAAGCCCTGCACACAGAACAGTGCCCAGCACACAGGAAATGGTCAGTAAATATTTACTGATGAATGAACAACCATAGCCAGGGAAAAACTAGGTGGGAATCTGGAGAATGAGAAAGTGTCAAAGGCAAATGTCAGTGGCCTCATACTGACTCTTAGATTCCTAAAAGCACATAGGTTTACTGACACTTGTAGCCAACCCCACCCATTCCATACAGTGAACAGAGAGCAGGTAGACACTTCAGCTGAAGTCCACACCTGGCTGCGACACTAGTTCCATGCAAGAGAATAAGAGCCATAGAAACAGGACAGATATTTTCTACACTGATATGACCAGCCTTGCTTTGGGAAGAGGATCTTTCAGCTGAAGCATGTGAACAGCCATGCAAGATCTAAACTTATGAGCAGTAAGCCTATTACTTGAGATTAATGATTACCTGCTTTCTCAACAGCAAAGTACATAGAAGTATGACTGCATGTATTTTACCTAAAATATTAAGCCTAACGTAATTGAATTTCACAGCGTGCCAAAAACTTTACAAGTTATTACACTACTTCTGTTTTAAAATAATGTATAATCTATCTTAATATATGCACAGATTATATCTAAAAGGATCCATGAGGAAAAGTACAGCAGTGCCTCCTCCTTAGGACAATTAGATACTCAAGAGAAAGGGAGCCATTTCCTTTATTACACTTATCATGTTAATATGTTACTTACGTAAAAATAACAGATTAAGCTTTTGTATGAAGCAGCCCACAGCAGTAAGGCTTTCCTTCCCACCCAGAGCCCGGCTTAAGTGTTTACACAGGATACTGGCACTGTGTAAACTTGCATGTCTCCAACATACCACCTAGAGCAGTACTCCAATAAGACTCAAATGATTAGAGATTAGTTGTGCAGATATGTCGAACTGTTTTCTAAAAACTCATCTTAGTATACAAACGAGTTCTTCATTTTTTAGGAGAAAAATTTATTCCTAGATTTTTCTATCTATTTTCTATTTATTCTATCAAACAAGCCAGCATTACCCCCCCCAAAAAAAAAACCCTCACTTTTTAATTAAATTCTCAGGGCAAAGCAAGGATCCTATCAGAAACATGAAGAACAAAAAACACTACTAAAAGTGAATGGATCTTTACAAAGTGAGATTATTTAAGGAGTTGCTTCCTGAAAAAGCCACTTATTAACCGCCACCTTGTACAAATTAGATAAGAAATAAAATGCCCAGGGGTGAGAAAAACGTGAAATGCAGCAGGCTACAGCACACACACACCTCCAGGACAAGTCTTGGGGTTCTGTTAGATGTTACTCATGGTTTTTCTGTTTAAAAAAAAATCCCAAAGTATAAGCAGCAGAGACCCCCTTGGCTTCCAAAGAGTAACAGGATGTCAGCCGTGAACCACACAGCAGCTCTTTTACTGGCGTTTATCTGCACACCTGAGATGCCCAGAGTCTGCTGATGCCCCAACTCGGATGACATATACATCTCATTCACTCCCGCCAGCAAGCAACTAATCCCTTTCCAACTGATCTCTTATTTCCAACAAAAAACAGGCAATATCCTTCAGTCGATTCTTCCTAACGCCTAAGTCAACCACACTAACAATCACCATCCGAACAGCTCACCAATCTTGGCAACTATAACCTCTCCAGCGCCCATGCTCCAACCTGAGCTTGAATAAACCGGTTTCTCAGAGAATGCTTAACACTACGTTACTATCCTGCCTTGAGGAACTAAACGGGAAGGCAGGCAGGCAGGCAGGCAGGCGTGCGCGCGGGGAGCGCCTCGCGTCGCTGGCTGCGAAGCGGCCCCTCCGAGGCAGCCCCGCCGAACGCGCTCGCTCTCCTCGCCGCTCGCAGCGTCCTAAGTCTTATGTCATCGCAGCCTGGCGCCCGGTGGCCTCTCTTGGGGTGCCTCGCGCCCCGTCCTCCAGCTCTCAGGCCCCCAAGTTCACTGCACCACAGTTCCGCGAACCCCGCCCCAGCTACTCGCGGATAAACAGACAAGTTCGCTCCCAACTCTGCGCACGCGGGAAGGACGTGACGCCGGGGGTTCGACGCGCCACGGCGACCCCGGACGGCCCGGCAGAGGAGCCAAGAATACCGGGCAAGGAGTCGACGAGGCGGCTGGCGACCCAAGGGCTGGGGAAGGGGAACGCGGCCCCCGCGGACTCACGGTCGGGGCAGCGGCTCCTCCGGCCCGGACGGACCAGCCAGGGGCGGAGGCGGGGGCGGATGTGCCTGGGGCGGCGGCGCCTGAGGCGACGACTGAGGGGTCTGAGGCGGCGGCGCCTGCTGCTGCTGGAAGGACTTGAGAGACTCAAAGGCCTTCATCAGCTTTTCCAGGGTCGCCATGGCTCCCTCACGCCCTGCGAGGCAACCCCGGGAGGCCTCGGGCCGGCTCACGCCACGCTGTGCCGCTTAGCACAGGGCCAATGAATGAGGCGTAGGGCCCTAAGCAGAAGCGGAACCCAAGTTCTCGGCCATCTTGGGCCCTTCCCGGCAGCCCCCGCGATGGCCTATGTCCCACGACGCAGCTCTGCCGGAGGGAGGCCGGGCCAATTTGATTGACAGACGAGGCAGTGGTCTGCTCCAATGGCCAGCTGAGACGTTACCGCGCGCCCGCCCCCGCAAGTTCTTGTTTTAGAGCCACCGCCCCGCCGATATCGAAGGCCCCTCCCTAACGAAGACCCCTCCCTTACGAAGGGATTGAGTAGAGGGTGGAGCAGGAGGGAGGCGGGGCGCTGCCTGAGGGGCGGAGGAAAAGGCGGGACGGGACAAGGAAGAGGAGGGGCGAGGCTGAGAAAGGGCGTGGCGAGACGGGGAAGGGGCGGGGTGGGAGGGGCGGTGGATCCGTGGAGGGGCGGGGCGAGGATGTGAGGGCTGCTTGGGGGCGGGGCGATGGAGTGAAGGCGAATCCTAGGCGGCGAGGCCGCGGGGCTCCTGGAGGGCTTCAGGCACAAAACAGTCCTCCTGCCCAGCTGCCACGGGGTTTCTGGTAAATTACATTGGACAACCCTTCATCATTTTATGAAAAGGTCAGCTAAGAGAGTTTCGGAAAGTGTTAAGAGTATTTCCATTACTTATGAGAAAGTGTTGCCTTAAAACCAACTTGCGTTACAATCAGCCCTTGCAAATGAATTGCGATCGTAAGTCAGGGGTCTACTGTATAATGTGGGACCCTGATGTGTGTTTGGCTGGGTGTAATGTGACTAAATTAGTGCTAATGGGTCTGAGTTCCTTTCTCACGATGTCTACTGGATGAGTAATGTTTCCCCAAACCCAACAGATGATTGTCTTCGGTACTTTTCTCTCTTTGCTGAGACAAAATACCCAACACCCAAAATTAAGGAATGGAAGGTTTATTTAGCTCACAGTTTGTGAAGGTTTCAGTCCGCCATGGGCTGGCTCCAAGGCAGGGTGGCATAGCACTGGGACAACAGTTCAAAGCGGCAGAACACAGCAAAGCAACAAGCTTTCTATGTTTAACTATTATGCATTTTATAAAATAAAAAAAAATGTAACATGATTGTACAAGCTATTTCAGCTTACACCACACATTCTGTTAATTCTCAAGCAGAATGTCAAGGAAAGGGTTAAAGGTGATGTGTGTCGGTGAAATGCAGTCTGTCCCAAAATGACCTTGGCGGCTGCCTTTCAGCAGAGAGACTGGCTATTTTCTCTGGAAGAAATGTTATATACAGATAGCCTCAAGCTGCCTGTGAGAGTGTCCTTGGTTTTAGCCAGACCCAAGATACCGCTTTAAGACACACAGGCCTGTTGGTACCAAGTCACTTTTAGATAAACACAGTACTTAAGAAACTAACAAACCGGCTACACTATGGGTATTTTCTCTCTCTCCTGCCAAAGAGTCCATCTCATACAATATCCTTCATCTTTGGTGCTGTTCCCTTCCTCATTCTGTGGTAATTTATTATTTGATTATATTCATATCTGCTATACTTTTATAATAAACTTTTATCTTTTTAAAATCATTATGTGGCTCTTCTCTATTTATGCAGATCTGAACCTCAAATTTCAGTGGCCACAACTATACATGGCTCCTTGCTGTTACATACCTAAAACACAGGACCATGACAATAATAGGGCTGAGAGCCACCAGCCCTCAAAAATCAGAGCTGCTACCATCAAAGGAGCAGCACTAGGCCAAGTAATGATTTCCATACAAACTGAGCAAAAGAACCCTCTGCTGTTGGTGACCCTGGTATTCTTATATGAATACCCGCTGTGAGAGGCCAGGGAGTTAGGAAGTTCCGGATAAGCTGGGCCCAGATCCACAAGCCACAGAGGCCAGGCAGTCATGAACATGTGTTAAGACAGTACATTTTGGGATGGTTTGTAATACAGCAACAATTAAATATACTGGGTTTTTTGGGCTGCCCTGACCATGTTGAAGCCTAGGGCTTCAACAACAAAACTTTATGATCCAACATCCTGGAAGCTACATGTCCTGGACCCAAGTGGATAGGTTCAGTCCTCCTGAGGTCCCTGCTGGGCTTATAGGTGGCTTTCTCCCCATGTCCTCACCTGTGAGGTGTCTGTTTCCTGATCTCCACTTCATATAAGAACACCAGTTATGTTGGGCTGATAGTAGCCTCAGTTTACCTTTTCTACCTCTTCAAAGATTCTGTTATCAAATACAGTCACATTCTGAAGTTCTGGGGCTTAGGACTTCAGCATATGAATTTTAAGAGGACACAACTCAGCCCAGAATAGTAAATAATTCAGTTGCATCCCGTTAGCCAGTCTGACCTTCAGAAGTGAGACCCCAGTTTTTATGTGGGCAGTCTGCCCTTTAGCTAAGATACTACATTTCTTGTCCTCCAAGTAAATTGTAGTCATGTGATTAAATACATTCTGACCTATGAGATGCAAGCAGAAGTAGTGTTACTTTCAGAAAGTCTACTTCAAAGGAAGCAGTACATCCACCTTTTTCCTGTGCCTTTGAATGACAATGTTTTGGTTGGTACTTGAGTACCCATTCTGGGTCATGAGTGTAAAAGTTATGTTCTGAGAGGAAGAAGCTGGGATGAGCAAGGACCCAGATGACTATGTGGAGCTGTTATTCTAGCCTAGCCCACCCACCTCTGGACTTCATCTATGACAGAGAAATGCACTTCGGTTTTGTCTAAGCCACTGTATCTTTCACTTATGTTGTTACATGCTCCTCAACCAAATTGTAACCAACCCTGGGGAGGGTATGACCCACTAAGGCCTTGTATGGCCACAACATTGCTGCTTCAGCCACAGTTAGAAGAAAGTTCTCTGATGGGAGACTATTACGAAGCAGCTCGGAGCAGGATTTCTTTCTTTGGTTTTTGTTTTTTTTTTTGGTACAGGGATCTAACTCAACCTTACACTTGTCAGGCAGGCGCTTATGCTCCTGAGCTAAATCCCTGGCCCTCAGCAGGATTTCAAATTAATCAATTGGCTTTCTATGTTTACTTGTGACTCTGTCCCAGGCCTAAGCTCCTTGTCTGGAGATGGGCATCAGATTCACAGTAAATGAACCTGTATAATCACTGGTCCTGACTGAGGCCTGTAGTGGCCTGTGATGCCAGTGACACCTCAAAGGACAAGATAAGGCCACAGTTGAGGACACCTGGCTCCACCCTCAATTAATGACAGTCTACAGCTGCAGGCCTCTGACTCCTGCTGTCTCAGTCCTGTTGGAAATGTCAACCTGAAGATAGTTCTCCTAAATTAGCATAATTTACTACTTAGAGAAGTCTTTGAACTGACTCCCAAGGTCCTGCTTAGTTCCTGCATTGTCCTCAGTATTCCCTCCTTTTGTTTGAAAACCAAATAAATATGGGTAACCCAGAGAAGTTTGTTGTCTCAGCCCCCAGAATCTTGAATTCTGCTAGAGGATTCTGATCCTCCTAGAGCCCTAAAGTCATGTCACTTGTCTCTTTTATTTAAGCCTTTGCCATCCCCTGATTTGGGAGGTTGCAGGCCTGATCAGTCTGTCATAGTTCTCTGCCTAGAATTTACTATAATGCTGACAGGAAATCTGACAAGAACCCTTATTGTACTCTGGGATGCTAAAGCAGGAAAATCATTAGTCCCAGCCCTTCTACCCTGATGTTCCTCCCTTGGAGCCAGCTGACCATGGACTAAATCCCCTCAAACCATGAGCCAAATTAACCTCCATTCTTTCAAGTTGCAAGTGTCAGGTACTGTGTCAGCACAAGGAAGGTGACTAATGCACTGGGCAACTTAGTAGCATAGTAGGACCCTGTCTCGGAATTTTCAAAGGACTAGGGATATAGCACAGTGCAAAGGCCCTGGGTTCAATCCCCAATAATGGAACAAGAAGAAGGAAAGGAAGATAACAAGCCAATTTTAGAAAGGGACTATCAAAAAGACACATTTTTTGAATTTTTTGAGCTGATACATAAAAAACCATGTTATGTCTCTCTACAGTATAAGTATACACTGTATAATGTTCAAGTCAGAGTAAAGATATCTATCCCCTCAATGATCATCCCTTTTTTTTTTTTTTGTGGTACTGGGGATCAAACTCACCACCTCATGCTTGCCAGGCAAGTGCTTATGCCACTGAGCTAAATCCCCAGCCCTGGTCATTCCTTTTAAGAAGGTAGACTTTTAAAGTTCACAGAAAAGTTTGGCATAGTCCTGAGTAATTAAAGATTAACAGTAGGGATTTAGCAAAGCTCTAAAAATGGGCACAGTGTCTAGACAGCAAAGACAACTCCACTAATTAATCCCAGGAGAACAACCAGGAATGTATGATAAACAATCGTTTATTACAGAAATACTGGCACAATAATATAAACAGTGGACAGATGAGTTAATGAATCATGACACAGTCACATGATGGAAAATGTGTAGTCATAAACAATGTGAAAGGCTTCCGGTACAGTACCAGATTACACTTCTGTGCATAGCAGGACACATATGCCACTTTTGTAAGAAAAATGCAACACATACACATAGAAAACAGACTAGGAAGTTGGGCATGGTGGCACACAATTGTAATCCCAGTGCTGGGGAGGCTGAAGCAGGAAGATAGCCATGAGTTTGAGGCCAGCCTGTGCTACATAGTGAATTCAGGGCCAGTTTGAACTACATAGTGAGATGCAGTCTCAAAAGACCAATTCTCAGACAAACCACAGCTTCCCATGAGCTGGCTGCTGCATGGGCTGGGAAACCAGAGGAGCATCTGCTCCTCACAGTAAGCAACTGGCTGATTCAGACAACTCAGCGTGAGATGATAGTAACTGAGGTGAAAGGAACAGTTTCATGCTTGTATTGCCTGATTGACTTTGCAGGCCTGGGACTGGTGGTCTGGGCATCTATTTGGAGGATGGCAGTGTGCACTGTGGCAATGGGGACCGAGGGGGATTTCCTTCTGTCTTGCTTTTTAAATCCAATGTTTTGTTCCATTATACTATTTTGTTTTATTCCTGTATCTGGTAACCTGAGCAACCATTCTAAAGATGACAATGTGCAATATATCAACCATTGTTGAATTCCTATCATCTTGTTCTGAAAACTTATATAGCTATTGTTGTATTTTGTTATTGTTGTCATTTTTTGTTTTTTTTTTGTTGTTGTTTGTTTCTTGATTTTTCTGTTTTTCCTTTTTTCTCTTTAAAATAAAAAAAATTAAAAAAAGGAGCAACCAGCTCGGGACCCCCTCTGTCTCTCTTCAGACAGAAGCTTTCTCTCAATAAATGTATTCTACTCTTCACCTCCATTGTTCCCAAAATTCATTCTTCGATTTTAGAGAACACAAACTCGTGGACATAGTAGGTCGGGAGTCTCATTCCCCTATATCATTTGAAGGTCTCCCACCGAGCTCAATGGACGGAAGTGAGAGTTTGCTTTTTGCTTCATAGACTCTGGACTGGGACTCATTTAGACATGGGAAACTCGATGCCAAAGCCCCTAACTCCTTTGGAATGCATTCATAAGCACTGGAAGATGTTCCACCCTTCCATGTTGAAATAGAGTCAATGGTGTTTCTCTGCACGAGTATGTGGCCTACCTACCCCCTAGAGCCAAAGTGGAACACAGAGGGAAGTACTAATTATGATCTCTTTTGCAACTAGAAACATACTGTAAAAAGGAGGAAAAATGGTCAGAGTTATCTTATGTTCAGATTTTCTATACACTGAGAAATACTCCTTATTTATATTCTAAATGTAAACATGAGCTACAGGATAACTCAGCACCTCAGGCCCTTAAGGCATCTACTACCTCAGAGCCTAAAATTGCTCCTCCCCAACCTTTGAAAGCTGAGGATAAAATAGCCTTAACCTTGATGGAACCTCAGGTTTCCCCCACTTGCCCTTCCAGCCTTAAGGATAAGGCTTCTAGACTGGCTATCGTCCAGGCTTCTACAGGACGACACCCACACTTAGCTGGGGTTAAGCAAGCTCCTCAAGGGCAATAGCCTTTACAGGAAGCACAGGGAAGAAGCAGAACTTACAGAGTTCATGCACCTTTCTCTCTTGGTGACCTAAAACAAGTAAAATTAGAGCTTGGGAAATTTAAAAAAAATAAATTTTAAAAAAGACCAACTCCTCTCCTCAAAAAAGGAAGGAAGGAAGAAAAAAACAAGACTGGGAATCTTGTCCCCAAGTCATAACAGTGATTGTCTTTCAATTTCTGTGCTATTTTCTGAGTCAGGGTCTTACTACATAGTTCAGGCTGGTCGTGATTTTACTATGTAGCCCAGGCTGGTTTGGAACTCACAGTAATCCTCCTGCCTCGGACCAGGGATTTAGCTCAGTGGCATAAGCGCCTGCCTGGCAAGTGCAAGTTCATGAGTTTGATTCCCGGTACCGCAAAAAAAAAAAAAAAAAAAAATCCTCCTGCTTCAGCCTCCTGAGTATTGCAACAACTGGCACGCACCAGTGTGCCTGGCCGACCATGCTGTTTTACATTCCCTAAAATTTTCAGCCATGAATATATACTATTTTTGGGAGAGGAGGAATATAAATAAAGAATAGTTTTGGGTAAGGAGCTAAAAATAAAAGCCTAGCAACTTTCCTGTGGCCAATCCTGCTGTGGAAGACAGAGAAGTCAGCAATAGCAGCCCAGATCTTACCCACTGAGCAGGGTGCACCACTGGCCAGGAGCCAGTGTGAGGCAGCAAAGCTGGAAAGAAGTGTGAAGCAGACCCAGGAGGCAACCAAGACAAGGCCCCACAGGTCCCGGGGGTGGAAAGGGCATCTAGGTGACAGTGGCATTGCAGGAACCTTCCCAAAGACAGAGCAGGGTGTCCTCGAGCAAGTGGTGACTACCCAGCTGCAGAGGACAAGTCCCACCCCTTCACCTTTCCAGCTGGTGGTCTCAGGGCTGGTGACCCCAGACACAATTGCTCACATGGGCTGAGCCCCGATCTCATGATCAGCAGTGATTCTCTCACGTTTCTTTCACTTAACTGTCACTACCAATAGATTCAGGCTCCAGTCTGCCATCTCCTGTGAATGCCCAGCTACTTTCCCTCTGTCCTTTGCGGCCTTCTCTCTCTTCTCCAGTCCACTTGGTTAAGTCCCAGACTACTTTTGAGCCTCTATTTGTTGAAACTCTGTGTTTTCTGCTTTCATCAGGCACCCAAGAAATTCCAGCACCCGTCCTATTGGTGATGGAGCAGCCTTGGTTGCATGGGAACTTGACAACATTGAGCACTGTTTATGGCTTCTCCCAACTTGGCGAGTACGTCTCACTCCCATGGACTTTAATTCTACGTAAATACACGTGTGCATATTAGAAAGTCAAACACAATCATTGTTGAACATACCTTACTTATTTGAATTGGCCCCCATGCTTAGGATTTTTATCATTCTTTGTTCTTCTGTAAATCTATGATCTTTCAGCCAGGCTCACTTTCTTCTGCCTAGAAAATACCCTTTAGAATGTCTCAGACATTGGATCTTCTGGTATTGTGATCTTCCAGTTTCAGTTTATCAAAAGAATTTCCAGTATCAGTTTATGTGTTTCACCTTCATTCTTTACTTATCTTTTTGTGTTCGGGATGGAAACCATGGCCTCATTCATGCTAAGCAATGAGCCGCACTCCAGCCCCACCTTCAATGTGAGTTGAATGTTGGCTGCCACAGAATCAGAGTTGGCTGTCGTGTTCTTTCTGCAGACTGAAGACCTGGACACCACCACCTTTCGCCTTTCATTTTAGCTGTTTAGAAATCTGCTGCTGACTTAACAGCTGCTACTTTGAAAATAATTTTGTGTTGCTCTGCTCTGGCTGCCCTTAATAGTCTCTCTCTCTCTCTCTCTCTCTCTCTTTTTTTCTTTTTGGTTTTCTGTAGTTTCAGGTGCTCTGTCAGGGTGTATAAGGAGAGACCAACTACCTGTAATCACAATAGCCCTGGAAATGCACTGCAGTGTCCTGCAATAGGCACCCTCAGCAGGAAGCACCCAAAAGGCTCAGTGACACTGTTCTGGAAGTCCTGGATGGAAATCTCCAGGGACAGACGTCTGCGTTCTTTCCACAGCAGAGCCTCACCCACAGCCTAACATCTCCCTTGCTACATGTCCAGCCAGGGGCTCATCATTTGCCT
Source organism: Hydrochoerus hydrochaeris (assembly GCA_004027455.1). Taxonomy (NCBI): domain Eukaryota; kingdom Metazoa; phylum Chordata; class Mammalia; order Rodentia; family Hydrochaeridae; genus Hydrochoerus; species Hydrochoerus hydrochaeris. The sequence goes on along the minus strand of PVLA01012559.1, from coordinate 22,562 downwards.
CCAATTTCCTTGTAAGCATCCAGAGCGAAAGTTTCCTCTTCTGGTTCACGATGGTGTGACCAGCTGGTCTGCCACAAGCCCCTTGGGGACGTCGAGGGCTTGGGAGTCAAGGTGGCTGCTCCCAATCACTCACTAAGTTTCCCCCACTGGCTCTGTGTGGCTGACCTCTCGGCGGATGTTTGCCATTGTCTGGGCTTGGCTGACAGTGTGGATTTCTCTTCCTTTATCTGCTTGGAATTAGTTGGGCTTGAATTTGTGTGTTGGTAGCTGTTACAGTCAGGGGCTGCAGGGAGAACAATTACACATAGGACACAGAATACTATTTTATGATGGTCACCCAGAGTTAAACACAGAAAGTGCAAGAAATCTGTCCACAACATTAAAGATCCACAATATTCACCCAAGGACTTGGGTCTTACAGCAATGTCCTGCATGAGTCCAGCTGAAGACTCAGAGCCCATGACAATGCCTCCCACAAGTCTAACTGGAGGTCTAGAGCCCAAGACAAGAACTCACACAAGCCTGTTTTATGGATCTGCACTGGGAAGGTCAATGGTGAAAGCTAGAAAGTCTATGCCATCCGGATGAAGGAGCTGTGCTGGTAGGTTGAGGGTTCTACACTGGAGCTAGGAAGTCACACTCAAAATAAGGACCAGACCTGCCCTGAAAAGTACCACAGCCATCCTCAGCGACAGTGAAGTCCTGAGCTCCTCCAACAATGGGAACAGCCAAGTATATGCCAGGAAGCCAGTATGACAAGCTTCTCCAGGAGATTAAAGCACACACATCTTCCCCTCCAAAGCCAGGAAGCAATGCTCAATGCAAGGAGCAGAGCTCCCCCAAAGTGAACCACCCCCACTCTTGGTGACAAAGTCCCGAGCTCCTCTGATGATAATGGCTGAATTCATATCTGAAGCTAGCATGATAAGCTCTTCCAGGAGAAACAATGGCTCCAAACAGCAACACTTAAGGAGAACCCACACTGCCTCACTGTTCTTCTCTGTGTCTCTATTTATGCTGACAACTTTCCTCAGGTGGGCCATCTACGCTCAGCACCATACTGATTTAATTCAGCTGGTGTTAAGTTGACCACCAGTTTTTAATCCATAACAGTAGCTTTCCTCAGTTTTTCTTTTTTTCTTTTTTTAAAATTTTTTAAAATTTTATTTAAAGAGCGGGAAAAAACAAAACAGAAAAAAGGGTAGAAACAATACACAATTTAAAAAAAAACAGAAATCACTAGTTGACACATTACATATTGTCTTCTTGGATATAGTTGTTCAAGTTACAAAATTAAAGCATACAAAGTGAACATTCAAACAGTGAGGCTGCAAACAGTTCTGTTCACTGATCCAACAAAAACTTAGCAACATGGTTATCAATCCTACACACTTAGATATACATGCAGTTATATCCTTTAAAGCACTTTCTTTTCCTCCTTTTGCTTTTTAAGTCCATTATCTGTTTAGTTATATCATGTTTCAGGTTGCTCAGTAACTTACTGATCTGTTTTGTTGTTGTTATTTACTTTTTAAATTTTTCTTATTTGTTATTATATTTATTTTATTTTGAAGGTAGTAAAATATAGCAGAACAAGACAGGACAAAACCAATTGAGGCAGTGCAGTGAAATTGGTACAGAACCTCACAGCAAGTTACTGGGATAACAGCAATAGGTACAACAGTATATCTGGTTTTCTTCACAATAGTTGTTCCTTCAATTAGGTAGAGCAATATTGAAGGAAATACCAAAATTATAAAAACAGAATATTGAATAGAGCAATACCATTGATCAGAACAAAGCAAAACAGAGATAAAAATATTTGCCTTCAAAGAGATGGCAGGAGAAAATCCCCCTTATTTGCTATATTGCGTATAGTCAAACTCACAAGAGATGCTCAGATCTCTGGCTCTCACTTGCTGGGGTGGGGGGAGATGAGATGGATGTTGTGTAGGCTCACAGCCACACACCACAGTGGCGAGCTGGCTGCCTGTTTTCCCAGCGCCCCAAGTTCCAACATGGCGTGGATCTCAGGTTCTTGCCCTGGGGTGGCCACACTTGGGAGGTCACAGCCACTTACCAGAGCAGCATGCTGGCTGCCAGTTTTCCCAGCGCCCCAAGATCCAACACAGATCTCAGGAAATGCTGATGAGGTTCTTGCCGTGGGGCGGCTGCGGCTTGCAAGGCCATAGCCACTTACCAGAGCGGTGTGCTTTTCCTCAGTTTTTAAATCCTTGGAGTTGCTCTATGGCTTCTGTCTTTCCCTCTTGCTTCCTGGTACTTTTAAGTTCGTTACATCCTCTACCACTTCCCATCTTCTGTATTTTCTGTTTTGCAACACATGGCTTTACTCTGGATATCTTTATCTGATCTATTTTACCAGTTCTCTTTGGCTGTTTTTAGTCTGCTTTTAAACCTTTGTTTAACCATAAAATTGTGTAGCTTTTAGAACTACAATTTCCTTTTAAAGTATGCCATATCCCTTTTTATGAGCTCTTCTAGTTCCATGCTTGAACCTCTCAGTTATACTAGTTTTCTCCTTGAACCTAGTAACTGTGGTTGTTTCAGATCTGTGTCTCATAGTTGTACTCTCTGGAACTTCTCCTGTCTCAGGTTCCCTCTAGTTCTCAATCACTTTATGTGCCCAGCAATTTTTTGTTTATGTGCTGGGTACTGAATTAGAAAAGTCATTATAAAAATAATTTAAAGCTTAATGTATTATCTTCTTCCAAAAAAGATTTTTATTTTTAGTTTTCAGTGCTGGGGATCAAACCCAGGGCTTTGCACATGCTAGGCTATCACTACCGCTGAGCTACCCTCCAGCCCCAGGGAAAATTTTTATTTATAAGCCCTGGCTCCTGGAGATCATAGAAATCCTTAGCCATCTTAATCTAAGTTCCAGTTTTGAAGAACTTTATATAGTTGAACTTAGTATAGACCCAAGGTACCAATTTATGTGAGAGGGAAATTACCTTTATTCTTGGGTCTGCTAGACCCCAAAGTGGAGAGTGAATTGCCCAAGATCTCAGTCTTGGTGTGCTGAATTTTTACTTTTGTTCCCTGAGCTCTCTGAGGCTTTGCTCAGCTTGTGGATGTCTTGTCCAGATTAACAAACACCATGCAGTGGAAGCAACCTCATGTCTGGCTCTCCAACTCACCCTCTCTTGGCTTTCATCCCCGGGAGCCCCTTACTCTCTCCATGTTTATATTTGTCTAGTTTCATCAATTATTCTCATCAGGAAGGCAGATCTGTGTTCTGTAGTCCACTGCTAATATGCACAGAAGTTCCTCCCAGAAATATTAAATGTCATGTTACTGGTGATCCTTCCCTAGGTGCTGATTTTAGCATGAATGCCTTCAGGGCAAACCTTATTAGGTACTATGCTCCCTTCTGGGTAATAAGTATATTTTATTATGCTGTAGAAGTAGTTATTGATTTACTTTATTGACTATTTTTATTTAATAGTGGGTGTTGGATTTGGTCTAATGCCATCATAGCGGCTATTGAAACAATCTTTGATTCTTCTCTTGGCTCTATTACATAATTTATTATGCTATTGAGTTTCTTAGTATTGAACTATCCACGCATTACTGAAATAAAGCACACATATGATGATGTAATATTTTATTTTTATTTATTTTTGTACCAGGGATTGAGCTTGCAATCGCATGCTTGCAAAGTAGGTGTTTATGCCGCTGAGCTAAAATCCCTGGCATGAGGTAATTTTTTTTTTTTTTTTTTTTGGAGACAGGGTCTCGCTGCAGTTTAGGCTGGGCTTGAGCTCACTTTGTAGCCTAGGCTGGTCTCGAACTCGCAGTGATCCTCATGATGAGGTAATATTTTAAATGGGTTGTTGTGTTCTTTTTTATAGGTTGTTGGGTAATATTTTACAAAGGGTTTTTGTACTAATATTCATAAAAGAGATTGGCATGGCATTTTGCATAAGGTCTGTATGAGATTTTGGTAGTGTACTCTTGCTTTTTTAAAGAATTGAAAGCTTTTCCTTTTATAGGCTGGGGATACTTAAATTGCATCTGAACTACTTGTTCTCTGAGGCTTTCTGACATTCCCATGTCAAGTCGTTCAATCCTGGTACAAGTAGCTCTTTGACAACTTTGTTTCTTCTCTTAGAATTGGTCTGTTTAGACTTTTATTTTACTTGTAGTTACTTTTAATAAATTATATTTTCTGAGAAATACATTCCATTCAGGACTCATATTTATCTTCATAGAACTGTGTAAGTATTCATTATGTGATCTCTTTATGTGATCTCCTCTTGAGGTTTTTATGTATTCATACTTTTTCCCATTCCCATTCTCTTTTTCTTTTTTGTTTTGTTTTGGTACCAAGAATCAAACTCATGAACTCATGCTGCCAGGCAGGTGCTTTGCCAATGAGCTATATCCCTGGTACTCTCTTTTTCTATTATAATGATTTTCTATAAATTTTAATTAGTACATTCTTTTGTGTGTAATGATTACACTGTGTACAGAACATCTTCTTTTGACATCCTCTTCTGCTAGCCTCCCTCATCTTTCTTTTTTTAGTCAGGTTAGTTAGGTTAGGTATTATTTAGTTGATTTTTTAAAAGAATAATCATCTTTACTACTTGTATGATAGTTTTGTTTTATACCCATCAATTTATTTCTGCATTTAATTTTTTCCTTCTGATTTTTGTTCAAAAAATTTTGTTATTTTTCTTTTTTGGGGTATAGGCTCAATTCATTTATCTTCATTCCTCCTCCACCTGGGGTTGACCCCAGGAGGTGTTGAGCTACTTCCCCAGCCCTATTTTTTTGAGCCAGGGTCTTGCTACATTGTCCAGGCTGGTCTTGAACTTTTGATCTTTCTGCCTCTGCCTCCCCAGAAGCTGGGATTACAGACAGGTACAACCACAAGGTTTTATTCTATCAGGGTTTTCTTCATGACCTAATGTGTGATCAATTTTCACCCAGGCTCTTGGATATTTGTAAAGAATGTGTGTCCTGATCATCAGCACCAAACACAATGTCAGTGCCTCCTAAGCCACACTGCCTGAGCTCCTGGGTTATGTACCACTCACCTTCCCGCATGTACTAAGTTCTTCTCATATATATCTCCATCCCTCCCCAAGGCAGTCACTCCTGCTTTGTACTTTTATTTTTAGTACGGGGATTGACCTCAGGCCTCACACTGAGCAACATAGCCCTTTTCTATTTTTTATTTTGAGACAAGATTTTGCTAATTTTCCCAGGCTGAGCTCAAACTTACACTCCTCCTGCCTTGGCCTCCCAGAGTACAAGATTGCTGGCATGTGCCACCCATCTGACTGGTTCAATAATGCATTTTGACAGTGTCCATCAAGGAAAAGGAGACATGCATCTATTCACTGAAGTTTGACTCAGTAAATACCCAGAGGACTGGATGAATGGCCTCTGTGGAGGATGAATGAACCTCTGCCTTGCAGATCACTGGCCCTGCTGATCCCATTCCCATGTGGTTAAATACTCTAGAACATACATGGATAGATATGCCATCTCTATAGAAGCCCACCATATAATATGCAGCATTGTTTACCATACATCTAACATCTGAAGAGTTATGGTACTTGCTCCTACCTTAACACATTTTCATACAGTTCAGGAAGACCAAGTGGGCACTGGGAATTCTTGGACTCATCAAGAGCACCCCCAAGATCTGGTGGCATGGGAAGAGCTCCTGACCCACTTGCCACCCAGGTCCCTTTTCACCACGCCTCCTGCTCATCCCAGTAAGGAGCTCAAACATCCACAGGCAGAAGTGCCAGCCTTCCCGACAAACTTCATTGTTCTCCCCACAAACACCCATCTAAAAGCAGTGGGCAGAAACTCTTCACGAGATGAATCGATGGTGGCAGCTCCAGAATGGCTTCCTGGGGCCTGGGTGGAGGTGGGAGAGGGTCTTTCCAGGTGTGTGTGCTCATTCCAACTGGAGGGTGGCTTTAGCTTTCCACTAGCACATTAACTAACTAAATTGCAGGAAACCCAGTAGGTGCTGGAGAGCAGACTGGTGTGGGGAAACCCCATACATCTAATGTCAGAAGCAAAGCATTGAAAGTGGCATGCATATAAAAAAAATTTGTTTTCCTCAACTCACAAGGGGCTTTTTAGTTTTCCTGCTTCAAGATCCTTCCTGTGGATACAGGAAAATCCAGTTCTTTAATCAATGACCTTTCATCCTTCACCTCCAAGGGTCACTTGGTCTCACCCCTAAGAGGTGCTCTTCTGTGCATCCACCAAGGCCACCTTGTCTCCCAGGCTCCGTGTCCTGGCAGCAGGAGGCCTCATGTGACTGTGCCTCCTGTCCAGTGCAGCTGGTGGATGGAGCAGCTAGTGTCTAGCTGTGGCAGGCATGCCGAGACTCCTTACATTTACCTCGCCTTATCGGTCACTTTCTCACCTCTAAAGCACAGCTCAGTCTACCTCTCCCCTCTCCCCTGGTTCCTCAGCACAATTCCCACATCCCTGGCTGTGGCTGAAACAGCCTGCTTGGCTGGCCCCGCAGAACCCACCTGGACTGGGCAGCTCTGCCACTGTGACCCCTCTCAGGCACACCGTGACCTCCCAGAATACCCGCATTGCTCTGAACTCACCTGCTAAAGCTCCCTCAGGGCACCTGTTAGGGGAATGCCTTGGAACCATAGAGGCTGTAGCCAGGGTCCCTCAGTCTTCCTCCCTCAGTGTGCAGTCTCCAGGAGTGCAGGCACGTCACGACCAGCCTGTAAGAAAACCTCACGTCCCTCCTACTCACCCAAGGTGTAGCCCCCATCTCGAAGTCCACGCTCCAGGGCCAGCACTGCGCCCACAGACAGACTCATGCCTGGCTGTCACCACTTCGGAGTCAGGAGTCAAGGGCAGAGGTTGCTTTGCATTCTCTCTGTTGTCTGTGACAGGTTTTTACCATGTGCGAGTCAACATGGTGCTGGACAGCACCTCTCTTCAGCACTGTTCCTCTTGGGAACCCAAAGTCAAACCTCCCACTTTTCACACATCCGCCCAGGCTCCTCCAATCAGCTGTTGATACGTCACTTTGCCCCTTTGACTCCACCTGCACTGTCAAAACCAAATAAAAGCACGTTTTTTCTTTGTTCCTTCCAGAGGATGCTTGCCTCTCTTCCGAAGCCCTCCCGTGCCCACAATAAATGCCTCTTTTCTTTGTTTGTTTTCTCTCTCCTTTGATCTCTCTCACGTCAGAGAACCAAACAGTCTGTGTGGTTTCTGAGAGGTGGACGGGTTCAGGAATCCCTGTCAACCCAAGAGAACCACAGCCCTAAGGGAGAACTTCCAAAGACAGGGTGTGCTCTGCTCATCTCTTTATCTGAATGGGCATCAGTGACCCCAGCTCCCAGGCCCTGCCTTCCTTTCCCTAGATCCAGACATGTCTAAGGACCCCTGACCACTTCCCCACACATGGCATCATGTCCCCTTTACAGCACTCGCTCTTCTCCCCTTCAGTGACTGGGGCTCGTGTAGCTGGACTACAAGTGTCACCCAAGGCTGTGACCATGGCTTCAGTCCCCGTTGAAGGCTCCAGCCCTGGAATGGGGAGGGTCAGGAGGCTTCTGCAGGACAGGCCCTAGCTGACAAGGAGGGGGCCTCCTTGAGTGGGTGGAGGGGCCTCCAGCAGGTGAGTTCTGTCCTCCAGCTGGCCCATCCCTCCCTGAAGGGCATGATTAGAAAGTCTCTCCTTGTCTGCATCATGCCATGTTGGGTGGGTTGGCCCTGAAGAGGAAGCATGCTGCCCAGAGGAAGCTGATGGAGAAAATGCAGGGCTCACCCTCCAGATGACAGGGAAACAGATGATGGCACAGCAGGGGTTCAAGGATCTGCATCCAGGCCCAGTAGTGATGGGCGAGGTGGGGGACAACACAGGGAAGCCATAAAGGCTTGGGCCAACTTGGGGGACAACACCCAACATAGCGACAGAGCAGGCCAGCTGGGAGTACCAGAGGCCTCAGAGAATGGTCAGTGAGGCACAGGGCAGGTCTGTGCTTGCTCAAAATCAGAAAGACAAAGGATGGGCTGAATGAGTCAGTAAAAATCCTCACCAAGGGCCAGAGATTTAACTCAGTGGCATATGCGCCTGCCTGACAAGTGCAAGGTCGTGAGTTTGATCCCTGGTACCAAAAAAAAAAAAAAAAATCCTTACCTAGGTTTGTTACGTGACTCAGTGGAGTCCCTTTCACTTGGGCATGAAAAAGTCGTCTCAGAAGCTTAAGTGAAAAAGAAAGGAGGAAAGAAGAGAAGGAAAGAAGGAGAGGGAAGGAAGAAAGGCTTGAGGAGGAAGGAGCATCCCAGTGATCCACAGCTGCCCAGCTAGACACCATCTACCAAAGACTCCACCACCTCCAACACACAGCCCTGCCATCCACCTCTGACTGGACATCAGGACCCAGCCCAGCAGCCAAAGTTGGCACAGGCACCATTATGGTGAGTCACAGTGCACAGTGATGGGATCAGTGACATGCTCAGGGTCACCTGCTTGCCTGCCGAACCCCGACTGCAGAGCCACGGAAACCCAGCCCTCTCAGGAGCAGCTGAGTATGTGGAGGGAGAGACAGAGCCAGCCACTCACATGGGGCCTCAGGGAGTGGCCTGCAGAGAGGAGGCCTGGTCATTGCATCCTTGAGAGCAGTCCCAGGAGGGGTGTGTGGCACTGCTAAGTGGGTGTAGACTTGTCATCTGTCCCCAAGCCCTCATGCCCCACCACCATGGGCACACATGCTTCTAGCACCACGCTGTACTCCTGGGCCTATGCTTCAGTCCCCCTTAGTGGAGGGATAATGCAAACAATGTAGAAGAATCCACAGGGGCACATTTTCCACCGGTTGCAGACTGCATTTATTAAACCAGCGGGAGCATGGGACACCAGGCGCGGCTCTGCCTCAGCATTAGGGTGGCCTCCATGGTTTGCAGGGTGATGGTCTCCATCCTGCGGGGTCCTCTCCTCTCACTGGTTGGTTCCCAGGCAGCCCTGCAACACACAGTACCCCACACCTCAGCATGTCCCAGGGCAAGCTGCCTCGACTTCCCTCAAGGGCACAGTCAGCTCCCTGAATCCACTGCGGCTCCCACATGCAAGCACAGATTCAACCAACCCAATACTATCTGATTACTGAATCAAAATAATATTATAAAGGAAGAATAAAAAACAGTACAACTACAAAAATACAAATTGAAAAACACAGTGTAACAACTAACTCCACAGCACTCCCACTTGGAACGGAGCTGCAATGATCTGAATACGCCTCTTGTGAGCCTGGCTCCTCCTGCTCTGCAGCCACCACTGTGGACAAGGGATGGGCTAGCAGGCCCTATTCCCCAGGGTGTGGAGCTGAGGAGCCGCTCCTTCCAGATTGTCCTGGTGGGAGCACCCAGGGAGGGGTCCAAGCTGGACTTACAACACTCCGGGCAAGTTCACCATCAAGCCCGAGTTCTCAGAGGAAATGTGGTCACACAGCCACCACTTTGGGAGATGGCTTACCATTCACAGTTTGTGTTGTGTACTGAAAAAAGATAGATTAGAATGCTAGTGGATAACCTTTGCATAAGCCCCTCAAGAAGGGATGAGCAGGTACAAAGCAGGATAATCCACTCATCTGAGGAGAAAACTTTTACAAAGAGAAAATTTTTTTCTAAATTGAGTGTCATCGGAGCCAAGTGTTAAGACACATACCTGTAATCCCAGCATGCAGGTAGGAGGCTGAGGCAGGAGGATTCCAAAATTCAGGCCAATTTTGGCAACTGAGATGCTGTCTCAAAATTTTTTTTTTTAAAATCGGTACCAGGGATTGAACTCACGACTGCATCCTTGCAAGGCAGGCGCTTATGCTGCTGAGCTAAATCCCCAGCCCCTGCTGTCTTAAAATTAATAAGAGGGATTGGGGATACAGTCCAGCACCCCTCACATGTCTTGTACAAGTGACACCACAGTCAGGAGGGGACCTGCTCTCCCAGCGCAAGTAGGGATGGGACAGAACAGCAGTCACAGCAACCAGAACTTAGAAAACCTATGCACTACACTGCATGCAGTGGCCCCACAGGAGGCTGATTCCAATGCTGGCTCTAGTGTCCTGTCGCTGGCCAATCACCCCCCACTTCAGCACAGTCCCACCCGTGGGCTCCCCAGGAAGACAGGCCCAGCTCTCAAGAGGGCCACTTGTGAGGCCAATAAGAGATGAAAGCATGCTTTTACTTTGGCAAACATTTTTGACACATTATATTTTTTAAAAAAAACATTTTCTTACCATTCTTCCAAAGAACCTGTAGAAGAGGTTTCTCTTGGGCCTGGCTTTGGGGGGACACAGCTGCTCCTCTAGATACCTGTTTTCACTGTCGTTGATTTCCTGAAAGCATCCAGACTCGATCATCTGCAAGCACAGAGCACAGAGGGCAGAGGACTGTGGGACATGGGGAGTCAGGGCCCCCGGCACCATCAGCTCCCAGCCAGGCCTGGCCCCAGGTGGATGCTGTGGAGCCCACCGCTCCACTGCCTTTCCTGGAGCCCCGCTGTCTTGCTTCACGACCTCTTCTTGGGATCAGTAATATGGCCCCTCTCCCAGTGTACCCCAAAGTCACCCTGCTGAGGGAACTGGATTCCAGGAGGGTGGCACACCCCACTGGCACCAAGATGGGCACTTTTGTATATTTCCTATAACCAGGACCAGAGCAGCCATCATGTTTCTGACAATTGCTGGCTTGGTGTTGGCTTGCCCATGGTCTAGGCTTGGGGTCAAAAGTCTTGCACAAGTCAGGCATGGTGCCACACAGAGCACTCAGAGGCCAGCACTCAGAGGCCAAGGTAGGAGTGTTGCTGCAAGTTCAAACCCAGTCTGGGCTACATGGTGAGTTCAAGGCCAGCCTGAACTACATGGTGAGACCCTGTCTCAAAAAAACACCAAAACAACACAAAACAAGTGTTGAATAAATTCACCTCCCGAATTCACACATTTTTGTCACTTGTGGAATAAGTATGAATCTACTCTGCTGGACATAGCCATACCTCTTTCTGCCAGGGGATGGAGACACACCCCGTTGCAAACTGAGCATAGAAGTTGTCATCTGCGGTGTCCAGATTGATGCCCTTCACCACGGAGAACTGCCCAATGTCTAAGACATCCTTACAATAAACAGCATTTGGCTGCACATCAAGAACAGAGAAGCATAACTTCCAAAATGGCCAGCATAACTGTCAGCTACCAAACCCATGTGCAAACACTGCTATTCCCCTCCCCACTCATTACCACCTCCCTCTTTTGAACTGTTTCCCTAATTCACACGAGGCAAATCTTCTGACCTGCAGCCCTAAGATCTTTCTGGAAATGCCCCCACTAAACACACACACACACGCACGCACGCACGCACGCACGCACACCCCTCCTGAGAGTGCCCCTTCTCTTTGCTCAGTGGATGACGGATATTACAATACCAGGAATGGAGAAGGCAGGACGAGGCTTCAGCTAGAAGACTCAGGGCAGAACCTGAGCTCTGTGTAGAGGCACAGTGACCAGCAGCTGTGCAGCCAGAGTGGCCCAGGGCACCCTCCTCTGCAGCACCCGCTTCCAGACTGGGAAAGGGGCAGCATACTTGTGTTCCCGTCAGGCTTCGCTAATGTGCCAGTACCCTTCCTCCTGCCAGCTCCACAGGTGCACAGCCCTCCCTGAGACTCCTCCCCAGCCCTGCTGCCCTTGGGTGCAAGGGGCCAGCCGCCTGCAGGGCTGCCCAGGCCTGGGCCTCCACTGCCTGCCAGAGCAGCAGCTTGTGTTTCCTGGCTAAGGACACTGAGCACAAAGTTCGGTGCACCAGGCTCTGCCAGCCCAGGAAGGAGGCAACCCAGGGTGCAAGAAGTGCCTGCCAGTGTTCATACAAACCCCAAGCACCAGGGGGAAAGCAGTGGCACTGTGGTCATGGTCAGCAAGGCCCTATGCAGCTGCTGTCCACTCCCTCACCCCAGGAGGTGGGGGGCAGGGCCTAGGGGCATGCACCCAGAGACCTGAGCCTGGCCCTGTCCACACTACTCCACACTAGCAGGATCTGCCACAAACCTCCCCCATGGTCCTCTGCTAAGAACTGGCTCTCCCAGGCTCCCTGCTTGGACTCCGGGGACACAGACATAGTCTGAGACACTGCCCCATGTGCTCCTCCTCTTCTCAGGACTGTAGAGATGTCCCTCCTCAAAGACTGCCTTGCTTCCTCCCAACCCCAGGCAACCCCCTCTTAGGCCGCACAGTCCCTTCCATGTCCCTACCGTGCAGTCCCAAGACAGCGCCTTCTGGTGCACTATCAGGCTCCAACAGCCTGTCTGCGCAGCACCTCAGGCTCCCGGGAGCAGAGGCCTTGCCTGTCCTGCTCTCCCTGTGGCTTTACTTCGAGTGGGGCCTGGCACATGGCAGGCATCCACTAAATCACTAGGAAACAGTTATTGCTAAGCAATATGAATGCGAACTTTCACAGGTGTATGGTAAAAGACTTATTTCGCTGGCTTACAGATAAATCCCACTTATGAACAATTCTCCTGGAATGGAACACTTTCCCAAGTCAGGGACTTACTGTATACAGTAAACCTAGCAAGTCCTACAGCTGAAAATACTTTCATGGTGCATCTATTTAACTCCATCAAACCCTGCAAAATTCCCTTATCTTCAAATGTCTAGAACAGTGGCAGTGAACCTGTACCATACCTGTAGCTGCAGGCTGTATCACTGAAAGCTTTGTTATTGCATTTTTCTATTAATGTATGAGCTGTTTTTTCTAAACTAAAACCTCAGTGTTCAGGTTTAACTGCAGTGTTGGCACTTTGCCATAAATAAGTGGGTTTGGGGTTGCAGTTTGGACCTGCTCTAGAATGCAAATGTCTCAGCCGCTTCAAAACAGTCTGGCCAGTGTTTGTTCATTCACCTGCTCATCATTCATATGGCACCTAATTCCTGGCAGGTACTGGCAAGGCCAGGTCTGTGCTGAGCGTCTTGGAGACGTGAGCTCACTTGGTCCCAACAGCAAGGTCACAAGGAAGCACAGCAACAGTGCGGGGTCCCTGGGGGGGGGGGACCCAGCATGCAGACTAACACAGCAGGTATGTGCTGTACGGGAAGGCGGCACGGGGCAAAAGGGAGGGCGGCACCCTGGGATGTCTACTGTGGCTCATGAGTTTCTGGGAAGGGCAGTGAAAGGTGACAGCAGACCCTGGGCCCTGGAACCACAAAGCTCCTAGGAAGGTGACAGGGGACAGAGGAAAAAGCAGCAGTGATGGAGCAGAAGCCACATCCTGGCTGTACCCAGGGACTCTCTATCTGCCTCAACCAAAAGTGTGTTCCTGGGGACCCAGAGACTCTGGGCAGGGTACTCACATCAGGATGGAAAGGGGGCTCTAGCATATTTGCCTCCAGCCTGCTGAAGTTAATGTCCTTGAATACAGGGTGTTTCTTCACCCCAGTGGCTCCATCACCCCTGCAGCCCAGCCGTTCACTCGGATTCTTGGTGAGTAACTACACAAGGCACAAACAGTCAGCATCAGGGTCTACGGGGAGACTACAGCCCCCTTCACGGTGACTAAAGGCTGGGTTGGCCGCGCGCGCACCTGCACTTGAGCAAACACAGCCGTCCCTCCGGCACAGAGCGTCAGCCCAATGTCACAGACCACCCGATTTTACCAGTTAGACTAGGAGAAGACGGGACTCATGTTCTCCCTTTGAGTGCTCAGAAAATAAGGGTTTGATTAAGTTTAATCCTTTAATAAAAAAATGTAATTATGTAAATTAGAAGATTTTAAAAAGGAAATAGAAACTACTGAGGACTTCAAAGATCCCACTGTAAAGCTAAGTTGTACAGTATTTATAATTAGAAATCACTTTTAATCTATCCACTAAATAGATCTCTAAGGACCTTGGGTGAGGCAAAAATTTAGTAAAATTCTTTCCAGAAATTGTATAATCATAAAATTAATAGAAAATGCCTCCAAATTATTTCTTACAAACATTTACAATTGGCACAAATTCAAATAAGCCTTGCTTGGCCAGGGATATAGCGCAGTGGCACAGCGCCTGCCAGGCAAGTACAGTGTCCTGAGTTTGATTCCCAGTACAAAAACCCAAAAAGCCTTGCTCTGTGATTACATTTATCACAAAAGGCCAGTAGTAGTGGCACCTGCCTGCAATTGAAGCTACTCAGGAAGCTGAGACACAGGATTGCTCGAGCCCAAGACGTCAGGGCCAGCCTAGGCAACGTAGCAAGAGCTTGTTTGTTGTACAGCAAAGCAACATGCTAAAGGTCTGGAATTATGTGTACAGTCAAGACAGAGCTGGGAAACTGGAGCCCAGGGCCACATGCTGCCAGCTACCTACTTGGAAAGTAAGGCTTGGCTGCCACACAGCCATGGTGTGGCTCAGCCCTGCTGTGGTTGCCGGGTACCACAGCAGCAGCACTGAGGTTGTTGTGGAGACCTGCAATGCCCAGTGATGTCTCACAGAGGACCCTGCTGCTCCAGGCCAAGGCAGACACCCACTCTCAGCGTCCCGGCCCAGGACGGCAGCCCGGTCTGCTTATCTGAGGCCCCACGCCTGTGCCTGCCCCATCATCAGGCTCCAACCTCCCTGCCTTCCTGGGCTGGGCTATGCCTGCCCCAGAGTCTGTGTCTACAGAGCTCTGAAGGCCCTGGTTCCCAGGCCCCTGCCCATACCAGGTCAGGTTCCCCTCCTCCAAAAGGACAATCTCAAATGTCCTCACTTGTCATGTGACTCTAGTCACAATGGATGCCACAACCCTTTGGGTAACTGAATGCTGCCAGCCTCTCCCCACTTCCCTGAAAGCTTCCTGAGGCAGGGGCCGTGCAACTCCTGTGCCTGCTGCTGTGTCCCCAGCGCCTCAGCAGAGCAGGTGCTCAATAACTGTTCACTGCATGCATCCTGTGCATGCTTTGTAAATCTACGACAGATCTAAAAATGAAGTATAATGCTAAACACTCTCCCTGCATCTCAGGGGTTCCGCAACTCCAGTGTTAAGTGTGCTGTCCACACCCCCAGCTGAGGGCTGCAGTAGTCTCAAGAGTCAACTTGAGACTTGATCCTCAATGTACTTCGAGGGGGTGGAGAGACACCATCATGAATGGGATTCATTCCTTAGCCAGGGTCCAAAGGTGCTTGCTTGCCCTGCCACTGAGTGAGGTCACAGTGAAAAGCTGGCAGCTACAAGCCAGAACACAAGCCCTCACCAGACACAGGCCCACCAGCCCTGTTTCAGCCTTCCAGCCTCTAGACTGTGAGCGCACGTTCCTGGTGATTATCCGCTCAGGGATTCTACCAAGGCAGCCCAAGGGCATCAAGATGTAGCCTGCAGGCAGCGCAGGACTGTGCCTGGGCACTAGGACTGCTGCTGCTATTTACTGTATGAATCACAGAAACAAACAGAACTTTCAACCATGAGGCTGTGACACTATCTCAGACATCCACCATAAAGACTAAACAAGGTCCTGAAAACTATAAACACAACCAAGTGTCAGCTTAGACTGAACTCCCACCTGGACCATTGACAAGAGCTCACTGTTCTCCCTCTTCTCAAGTCTGTACTCCCCATGAGCTACCCTGACCTCACGCCATACCTGGCTCATTCCTTCTGCAGGTGTATGGGTGGCACGCAGGCCCTGCGACAGCACTGAAAAGGGCACAAGGGCTGTGCACACCTGAACCTGGCCCCGCAGGAGCACTGCCTCCATACCGGACTCAGGGCCCAGCTGCTGAGCACCTGGCCTGCGTTATCTCACTACTCCGAAGTCCCCTTACCTCTAATAGGAAGCTCAGACCCCCTGGCCTGTCTCCAAACCTACAGCTCTCCTCATGGCACACAGCCCCCCTCCCCCCAAATTCAGCACAACAGGATTTCAACAGGATTTCATCTCAAAAACCTTTAAACCCTTGTTCACAGCACCCACCAAATTTTGCTTTTGTTCCTTGTTTTTAAGGATTAGGCCTAAAGTTAAACTGTGTGCTCCTTGGGAACTGGTTCCACCTTTGTTTTGACAACCTCGCCACCCACCAGATTTCCCTGTGTGTAGCACACACTCACTAGCATTCATGAAACCAAACAGAAACAGTGCTCCATGGGAACACTGTGAAATGCTGTCCGCTCAGCAGAAAGCCCGTAACCCCCATCACTCCATATGTGGAAACAAAATGAAAAAGACCAGAATAATTACCAGTCACTACCACTCACCAGCTATTTAGCTACGGTACAATTGCTGGATATTCCAACACCTGTGCCAGGGACCTGTGCCTGGCTGCTCACCCACCCCTGCCCCAAAGGCCACTGGGTCCTGCAGCCCCGCCTCGATTCAGCTTCTCAGGCCCAGCAGGCCCTTGTCAGCTCCACTCCAAGTGGCCTGCTCTCTGCACATTCCTCCAGCCCCTGACTCTGGGCTACAGGTGCTGGACTCGAAGGACCCAAGGCTGGCATCTGCGAGTACAGTGCTTAGTAGAGTGGGCAGCCTGGGTTGGCTAGAGAGCTGCTGGGGTTAGGAAGGCACACTCTGAGTTCTGGGAAGGTTGTGCAGGCGTACCTTTGGGCTCAGAATCTGTACCAGGTCCTTCCTCTCTGGCTCTGTTCCCTGGCTCCGCACCTGGCCCCCAGCCTATGCTCTCCCTTTCCACCATGATGTCCCTGCCGAGAAGCCAATAGAACCCTCTGAAACACAAGCCAAACACATCCTCCCTTTTAGGTTGTGGATGCGACAGGAAAGCCGGCTGAACTCCTCTGACACATTCGACTTGCCTTCTCCTGGCACCCCTCCTGCTGCATCACATCACACCTGCCAGGCCAATCCCAGAGCTGCTCCCTTGGAGCCAAGAGCACCTGCTGAGTGGCACAGGAACACAAACAACCACACCACAGCCACCGTCTCCCTGCAGAGCCCCTGACACCTCCACCCGTCCTTCAGCTGCCTGTCCCAGCAGTGCTCTCAACTCCTCTGCCCTCCCACGTCCCCCCATGCCCATTGGCCTGAGAACCTGGAAGCAGAAGCAGAACTGCCTGCAATTCTGTTGAGTGCTGGCTCCTGTCCCCTCCCCAGGGGCTTCTGCTCAGGCCATCGCACTGAACCCCTCCCCTCCATGCTGGCAAGTCTTGTAGGCTCTGGCTTCAGCTGTATCCAGAACCTGACCACTTCTCATACCTGCTCTACCAGCCCACCTTGACCTGAGCTGCTGCAAAGTCTCCTCCAGCCTCTCTCCTGCCAGCACTGTCCCCACGCCCTGCTACCCATGCAGTGTTCCATTCTGCAGTCCCTGGGGTCCCCATCCTCTGGAGTCTGGGGCCATCCTCTGCCTCCACACACCTGTCCCCTGGTTCTGTTCCTGTCCCCCACCCCCACTCCTACCACAGGATCAGGCACAGGAGGGCTGAGCCTTTGCTACGCTGACCACTGCGTCCCAGGGCCTAGCACAGTGCCTGGAACTGAGATGTTCAATGAATCCTTTAAAAATGTGATTTAAGAAAACGCTTTAAGGTAATGCAGAGAACTGCTCTCAATTTAGCATCTGGGCAGGCTTGGGCAGTGTGAGCAGTACGCTCTGAGGGCACACGGCCCAGGGCCCCTTGCTCAGTCTGTACCTGGTGGGCAGGACTCAGGCTCCCCACTGTGGCACAGGGTGCTCAGGCAGCCGGGAGGCCCTGGCATGCCAAGAGGCCCAGCTGTCCAGAACCATGGTGCGGCAGGCCACTGCAGGCCCACACATCACACATCTATGACGTCCACATTCTGGCACTGGTTGGGGGGAAATGGGTAGAAACATCAACCTTCCCATTCCGAAAGACGTTAGAGGTTTTAGGGCTCATCTCATACACAGTCAGTGAGACAACCGCCAGCTGTGCTCTGGAGGCAGGACAATGACTCTGGCCCTACTCCACCCTCTTAAGGTGGGAAACGAAGCCACGTGTTCTACTCTGCTTTCGTGAGAACCCCAATGAAGTTGCTGAGCAGCTCACAGCCGGAATCAGCTCTCCCTGCCTTGCAATGCGACTGAGACAAACCCCAGGCTGGCAGCCAGGAAGGCCGCAAACCCGGGCTCTGTGCACTGGGCAGGGCTTCTGGGGCTGGGCACCACTGGCGCTGGCCGCCCAAGCAGCGACCACGTCCCCAGTCGCCTGCAGACGAGGAACGTGAGCTAGATGTCTAACTCCCCGGCGCCGCGGACCCAGACCCACCATCCTGCAGATGGATTCGGCGTCCTCTGAGAACTTGTCCGAGTACTGCTCAGTATCCTCCCTCACTCTTCGCTCGACCTCTTCCTGCTTGACTTTCTCTTTGGGCTTTCTGAATGGACAATGTCCCTGAATCATTTCATATATCAGACAGCCAAGTCCCCACCAATCAGGACTAAATGTGTACTTTTCATTATTGATAACTTCTGGAGCTACATAACAAATATAGGAAATTTAATTAAATTTTCGTTTCAAATTTTCCTATAATTAATTCCAAATAATACATTGTAAGTGTAATGTTTGTTATAACATGGATGAACCATAAAAACAAGTAAAAGAAGGCAAACACAAAGGACCAAATACTGTCTGAGTCTACTGTCTGAAACTGAACAGCTGGGCATGGTGGCACACACGTTTGATCCCAGCACACAGGGAGGCTGAGGCAGAAGGATCCAAAGAAAGTATGAGCCCAGCGTGGGCAACTGAGCAACTTAACGAGACCCTGTCTCAAAATAAAAAATAAAAAAAGGCTGGGGATATAGCTCAGTGTGAAGGCCCTGAGTTCAATCCCTACTACTGCGGTGTGTGGTGGGGGAGAATACATAAAAGTATGGGGATGGAAAGTAAATTGTGGTTGCCAGGCCTGAGGGTAGAAGGTGAGAAATATAGAGCTGCATTAGGTTTCATTTTTTTTAGGGGATAAAAAATGTTCTGAAAGTAGTGCTGATGGTCACACAACTCTGCAAAACACTAAAATCCAAAGCGTTGTACGTGTATGGTATGATACGTGGGTGCCCCTCAATGAAGCTGTGATTTCAAGTGTGTCTCTGCTTATCCTGGAGGAGCCCAATGGCTGCATGGCTCAAAGTGTGCATCAAGGGACAACAGTGGTATGGAGAAGACCGTCCTGAGGGTGCTCCCTCCACTCAGAGCCACCCACGGATCCCAAGTGCATTGCCAATATCTGATCCTCTGCTCTCTGCCTGAACATGTGGGTGACTATGTCACCCTCACTGTGAGGACCCCAGAAGCCAGTGAGGGCAAGAACAGGGAGGTCTCCTGTACAACACAGTGGTTTCCCAGGGGGCCGTGGCCCTCTGTGCTGAGGCAGCCAGATCCCTCAGGCCCGAGCCCTCCATGGCCCTCACTGCTCATCTGTAAAAAGGCTGCAGACCAGGGGCTCTCCCTGACCTCTGGGACTTCTCCAGGTGCTGAGTGGGCAAGTGTGAGGGCCACCATGGTGGCCTGCCACCTACCCATGTAGCCAACAGTTCCAACCCTTCCTCGCACCATCTGGCCTTCTGGGACCTCCACGGCTAAACCAAGATCTGAAATCCGGATGTGTCCTGTGAGGGTTCAAATGTGATGCAAAGATCACAGGGAGATGGGACAGCGTTTCAGCACATTAGCAATGGGAGAAAATCCTCTTGAAAGTCACAGAGGACAGCATAGCACTTAAACCTAAAATAACATTTAACTTGTTCATGTTTAGTAAAATTCTATACAGAGGAGTAAGCTTCACTAACAGCAGAAAATTAGATTTAAGCCTGGGAAAGCTCTTTAATTATACACAACTAGACAAGATAGAAGCACAGTATTTTACTTCTATAGAGCTGCCAGGTATTATATAAAATAAAATTGAATATGTATCAACTACAAATAGCAAGCAAATAATTCTTGTTAAAGAACCAGTAGGTTTATATATAAGGATAACTATAATAAGTGTTGTAAAGTTTTTTTCTGCACAAGTGATTTAAAGGTTTTTTTTTTTCCTGGAAAAGTGTCAGGAAAATAAAAATAAAATGAAAATTTTAAAAAGTCAGGAAAATAATAAACTTATCGTACTTGGAGAAGTATACTAAGTGTGAACTCCTATTTGTAGGAGGCTACAAATAAATGTTGAATTCCCATGAAAATCATTGTAGAAGACAGTCTTACCAGTGTAACTGTCACTGGACTTGGATCTACCCTAATGACCTTATTTATTATACATTTATTTACTGCAGCACCAATGCTTAGGGAGAGTATAAAAATAGAGATTGAATAAAGCAAGATGTGGGCCAACAAGAAATGTTATTTGGAGGGTAAATGTTCTTAAGTCTTTTTCTTTCTTTGTTTTTGTTTTGTACCGGGGATCAAACTCATGACTTCACACTTGCCAGGTAGGCACTTGTGCCTCTGAGCTAAATCCCCAGCCTTAAGTGTTCTTTCTTTTGAGTGTCCTTTACATGCTTTGAAAACTCAACTATTAACTGAAAATCTAACCATCTCTGCTTCTTTCATAAATATGGGCGATGACGATACTATCTATACTGTATTTAAATACCCCCCACACACACACCCAATAACTTCCTTCATTGCTATTTCTATCTGCATCAACTGGTCAAGTCCCTCTATGGAGTCTATGCCTGGCACGAAAGGCTGCTCACTTACCATGGTCATCCAGGAGAATATTCTCTGGCTTTAAGTCTCTAAGGGGAAGAAACAACAGGCCCAGTTATTCAGAAGCCAGCACTGTGATTCCCAAGTGCTCAGCAGAAATGACCACAGGTCCATAGACATCTCCATGGTGATGTGCTCAGAATAGCAGAGATCACAGCCACGTTTTCTGGAGGGGAACTGACCATGAGCAACACCACTAGCCCCTTTTGTTTATTATTTTGGACAGGGTCTGGCTAAGTTGCCCAGGGCTTAGACTTGGGATCCTCCTGCCTCAGTTTCCCAGAGTGCTGAGACTGCAGTCATATACCACCGTATCACCTTGCAAAACCTTCTATGAGCCCTTTATGTTGTCACAGGCTTTTGTGACAACAATAGGAAAGTCAAGAATACCACAAAATTCACCTCAGTAAGCAATTTACATATGGTGACAATATAATGAGCTACTTTGGATCTTCATGCAGATCGGAAGACATTTCAGCGAGTGCACATCCCAGTAAGAAGCAAAGAAAGCAATTAACCCTTAAAGAATTTGGCTCTTGTTGAAGTTTGGCTGACAAGATGATGGGGAAACGCTGTGGGGTCACAGCAGGGCATGGTGCAATGGAATCAGACATAGTGAGACCCTGCCTAAATGAAAAATAAAATGAAAGACAGATATACATGTAGCTCAGTGACAAGGTGCTGGGTTCAATCTCTCCCACAACATGCACATAAATGTCCTCTATTGAAAGATTCAGGAAGTCAGACAGGCGCAGATTCCAATCTTGGCTCTGCCACTGATCAGCTGTGTGGTTCTCATAGCAGCAGTCTCCACCTGTCCCATCCCACGCTACTGCAGGATGGATGAGCTATGCCTTCCATCAGGAAGCTCATAATAAACAGTGTTCCTATCACTTCCAGCTCACTGTAAAGGTGGAAAGGTGATGCAAATTTGTAGTAAGTTTAAAGCATACAAGGCTACATTTTCTTCTTCCTCCTCCTCCCCCTTCTCCTCTTTCTTTTCTTTAGAGCTGGGAGTCAAACCACGGGCTTGGTAAGTGCTTGGTCACTTCGTTATCACCCTAGCCAAAAGATTAAAATAGCTTCATTGTAGTATCTAAAACTATTTGGTTTTTTTCCTTCAGAAGAAAACTTTTTTTTATTATTTTTTGGTACCATGAATTGAACTTACAGCTTTGTGCTTGCCAGGCAGGCATTTGTGCTACTAACTCCTCAGCCCAAAAATCTTGTTTTCAAAGAATTTATGTTTTATTCTGATTTCATATTTGGCCCTTTGACAAAAATCCAGCTGCTCCAACTTCTGGGAAGACAGTGTAGTGGTGAATAGCAGAGAAACAGCCCGTTTGAGATTTTTGTCCAGATGCTGGAATACAGCAATGCGAGAAACAGCAGGAGGAGGGAAGTGAGACCCCGGGACTTAGCAAGGATCTGAAGTGAGAACCGAAGCCTAGGTGGAAAGTGAAGAGAGAGACTCCAATGAAGATGTAGGAAGTTTCGGCATTGGGTCCCTGAGCCCTGACCAACTGCAGGGCAGTGACGGCTCAAACCTGCAGATGGACCGTGACCCCTGGTGACCCCAGAGCCTCCCCATGGAGTAACGATCAGTGGACTGGAGCAGTGCATGCAGTGGGCTGCAGTAGCTGGTAAGTCATGTCATTCAGGTTCAGACAGCTACCAGAGAGGGCGACTGGTTGGTAGTCATTTTTTTTAAATTTTATTTTAAAGAGAATAAAACAAAAGAGGACAGATCTAAGCAGATCAGAACAGAACACAGCACTTCACAACAAGACAATTGGATATTAACAGTAGCTATCATAACGTCTCTTTCTTTGAAATAGTTGAGCTTAGCTTTACACACAATAATGTCAAACATAACAAAATAGAACAAAACCACTTGAGAATGAAAGTATTGCAAG